>JASDQU010203288.1:2435-18089 GCA_032191745.1 Picea mariana | reverse complement strand
AAAAGTTTTCGTGAAGATGTATAAATCTTTATGGATATGATGAAGTCCTTTGGTGACCTGTTGGGCCTTGTACCTCTTGATCCCGTGGACCCATCTACACCTCAAAATATTCCTTTCTGGTGGAAGTGGAACCAGATGCCAAGTTTGATTCTCTAGGAGTGAGTCATACTCCTTTTGCATGGATTCTCACCATAATGGATTTCCCACAACCTTATTGTAGGTCTGTAGATTAGTAGATTGAACCATATAGCAATGCATGGAAATCATAGGTTCTAAAGCTGAAAGTACATGAGAAGTCTCCTCATGATGAGTTTGAGTCCTCTTTGAATCCAATGTATTCGCTGCAAGGTTTCCCATTGCCTGAAGTGTGGTCTGTGCCTTCTTGGGCATCTGCTGAAGCTTCGATGCCGACTTCTTATTTGGCTATACTACCTACTTATTTCCATGCACATAATCTGAGTGTATGTAATCATCTCTGATGTCTGAAATTGATGGGAGCACAAGAGTATATGCATGTTGCACTAGAGGTTCATGCAAAGTACTCTCCTTATGTGTAAGTATAATAGAGGAGTCATCGTCATAAAACTTAGTGAATTTATACAACCTTGACTTTTGATCCACCTCACCAATTACAATGATGGAATTGTCATGCATGTCAATTATTGAAACTTAATCTGATGTGAATTCAACATTTTTACCTTTCTGAGTGTTCTGATAAACTAAGAGCAAATTCATAGAAAGTTTTGGAACATGTAGAACATTCTCAAAACTTCCATTGTGGAGTTCCACTCTCCCTTCTTTTGCTACTACTACTGAAGTACCATCCCCCATGAGAATAGTGTGTCTTGAGCATGGAATCAAGGAAGATAAAACTTCCTCTTTCACTGCCATATGATGGGATGCACCATAATATATAATCCATGAATCAGATGAGGAATTAATTGCAACCAGGGCATGATGATTACCTTTCTTAGGAAGATTAGATTCTTTATTCTTCTTCTTGACTCCCTATGGAATGAAGTTTCCAAGGTTGTTCTGTTGAAGTGCCTATGCTATAAGATCAATTTGTTTCTTCATGCATGTGGATTCTTCATGATTCGGTTTATTGCAGTAAGTGCACAACTTTCCCTTCTTCTTCTTCTTGGAATTTGAAGAGTCTTTAGAACCTAAATAATCGTTAAAGGGTTTGGAATATCCCTCTTTCTCATTCTTTTTCTCCTTCCTGTTCTGTTTGGATGATCCTTTTACATCATGCATGGTGAGTGCATGTGCTTTGGGATCCTTTACGAGGCCCATCTGTATGAGTTTTTTCTGCTCTTGTGTGAGAGACTCAATGAACTCAACCAACGTAGGAATTTTCCAATTTGTTCCAAAAAGACATCTTCCAGAATGGAAATTTGAGACATATACAATGTATTCTGGTCCTAACTTAGACAAGATTGTTAGAATAATTTGTTTCTCTTATGTAGACTTTTCAATACCACATTCACCCAAGCTCAATAGGAAATACTTAAATTTAATAAATAAATCCTGTATATTATAAAACTTTTAGGGTCTAAGGTATTCAACTCTACCTCAAGCATATGACCTCGCATCTCATCCTGCTTTCCAAAGAGTCCTTCCAAGGTGGTCTAGATCTTGTTTGAAGTCTTGTGTGTGACAACATGAAACCATAGATCAGTGGATATTAACTCAAGAAGTAGTCCTGTGGCCTCATCCTTACGGTTTACCCATCTGGTCTTCTCAAGCGCTGATGTAGGTTCTGTTTCTATCACCATCATCAAATTATACAATCCTTTTCTTTTGAGTTGGAATGCAACCTTTGAATTCCATTCAAAATAGTTTTATGGTGTGAGTATTATCACGAGACTTGATTGAAGAGGTTTCATTTCCTCCATCCCTGCTATTGATTCTAAAAAGATCCTGAAAACCCAAATCGTGGATTCTGAGATATGAAAGACGGTTCTATGGCAACTATAGATATGTTAAAACAACTATATTTCCTAAAATATGATGTGGGTTTTGGATATGTTTGGTGAGCACGAGCATCCTTATGTTATACATCTCTGGTCCAAATTTCAACGCGACCCAGATCATGGATTTCGAGATATGGATATTTTATTGTAGGAAACCAATTTTCTAGAGGGTTGCTGAATTGTCGCACCTTAGAGAAGGATAAAGTGAGGAGATGCTAAATCATTGCACCCTAGTGAAGGAAACAATGTGATGATTGTGAAAAACAGAGTCGTCGCACCTTGGCTATGTATAGGTTGCGACGATGCCTGGAAAAAAAAAGTTTCTTAAGTTTGAATGTGACCGTTGCACCCTTGGATAGGGATAGGCTGCGACTATTCCAATCGTCGCACCTTTCGATAGGGATAGGCCGTGACGATTACAGAAACTAGGTTTACTCAAATCCTCTTTCTCTCTTCTTTGGCTTGTCTGGGTTTCTCCAAGTAGCTCGACTATGATATCATGTCAGTGTTTCATGGAAACTTGCACACGAGACCTAGCTAAAGCATACACAAACAAATATTATCAAGAAAAAGGAAGAGATATACAATATGAAGAATGAAAATCAATGTATATTATGATCTAATAAATGAGAGAGTGATCTTCACTCATATAGGCAATGCCATCCTATAATTAGGAATGCAGGCATAATAGTGATGGTATAAAATTAGAAAGTCTAAAATAGAACTAGTCAGTTAACTCCCACTGAACTAGTGTTACTCCCACTGAACTAGTGTGTCGAAAATAGAAATTTCTCCAACAAAAATAAGAGTGTACTATAGATTTTCCCTCTACTATATAGGTTTTACATTAAGAATAATAAGACATATAATCTAGAAAACAAAATCAGTAAGCTCATGAGTACAAGGGATCAAATATAAGATATTCTAAACTAGCACAAACAATTCTTCTCTTTTCTGATTATTTATAAACTGATTTTGGGTTCGAGGGGTGTTGGAAAGTGTGGGGCCCAATAGATTTCTCATTTACAGTCTGCAAGATATTCACATCTTGAAACTTACTGTCATTGATAAAATAAAAATAAATGATGAAGATTTGAAATTGGAATCTTAGAAGTTGCATCGACATATTCCATAAAGATACTTACAATTCCCAAGCATTTGAATGGATTCAACATGAGATTAGTGTATATTTCTCAGCCATGATGTAACCGTAATGGAGTACCCAAAATCAAGAAACCCAAAGGATGAAAATATATTGTTCAAGAAAATATTAGGTTTGAAAATCCATTGGATTAAGAATGCTAGGATTGAGACCTTAGTCGACCAGTGAGTTGGGGAATAAAAAGATTGATTCCAGAAAATTCCTGAAAAATATATCAACAAATATTTAAATTACCATGTTGTCCAGAATGTCAAAAACATGCATCTAGATAGTGTGAATGAATGTCTCTTGCTTCTTTGTATGAAAGGATGCTTGGAAGAAGAAAGCTACAAGACCAAACATTACACTCATCATTGGAAAAATAACTTAAAAAAAAATATGACATATGCAACCAATGCCCCCGAAAAACAAAAATAAAAGCACTGAAAGAAAATAAGCCAAACGAAAAAAAAAAAATCATCAAATTTCTTGTTGAGACCATTTCCTTTTATCCCCTCTACTTTTCCCTTTATGATTGCTATACTTAGTCGTTTTCTCAAAACAATGAGTTTGTGGGTTGATGGACTCATAGATCTTCATCTCCATCCATACTCCCATATCATGAGTTTGACCGACCATTGTATTATTCTATACATAACCGTTTCTACAGTCATGAGTTCGCGGGTTCAAGCTTTCATATCCCATGTTCTGCGATATCCATTTTGCACCCAAAAGATCCACGATCTACATTTTGGCCATCTAAATCACCGAGCTCCTAAGTATTTAATCTCCCATATATTGAGTCCGATCGACCACATTACAACATTTAGCCTATTTTTGAATTTTTACAACCATGGGTTGGCGGGTTTAAAAAAATTCCCAAATCCTAATCACTCTCGTCCGTCCCCGCCATCCTCGTGATTTTCCCAATACACATTTAGGAATGGTTTAATGCTACTAAATCATCATGCAGGTTCCATAAATATCATCATTAATAAGTGAAGGGTTCGAGGAGATTTCCCATTAAATACGCATTAAAGAACGATTTGATGAAGATTATATTACTGTTATCTCTCTCAAGCACTCATTGCAAATATTACCTGGATTAAAATAACACTCTCGACAACTTATGGAAGCAACAACATGAAAACAATTCTGTGGAGATACTTTGAATATTTTTGGATGAGAGGACTAGAACTTTTAGTGGTCTAGAGCGTATTCTTATTATTCATCCTCTTCTGCTCAAAAGGAAAGGATCCGGATGTCCGAAATTGCTCGTGCAGGGTGTGTCCTTGAGGTTTTCGATGCCAAGGAACTGGTTGCATGGTGTGTTGAGAAATATATACCAAGCCAACAAATTATTCAACTTCAAGACCATTCTCCCATCTCTCTTTTACCTCTAGTGTTCCGTAGAATGTTGAAGCTCCCTAAGCCAACACTTAATTTCAAAGGAGAAGAGAGGAGGATCTTCCCTCTCCAAGTTGGATAAAACAGTTGAACGCGTGCTAGAAAGAAAAGATAAAAAACTTGAATGATATTGTTCAAGCGTGCAACCAAGACATATCAAGGAGGGAAGAACTATTCAAAAGGCTCACGAAGGTATACCTAGCTGGAAGCACTAATGAAGTCCAAGACCCGAAATTAATCCTCAACTCATTGTTCCTAACAAAGCAACAATTTGATGAGCAAGTTGATATTTTTAAAGGGTTTTCATTTGAAAAGTTCTATGGTATACTTGAGTGTGATGAGGACGACATAGACAATTGGCTAGTAGACTACTCTGTGAAAAATTAGGACATTGAAGAAGCATTACATGGAATTTCCCTTGATCTGAGAGACTTGAAGGGCAAGCTGTTCAACATCAAAATCCGGCATGAAATTAACATGGCACCAATGAAAATTTATATTGAAGAATGGTTTAAGAAAGAGATCGACAAATTAACCACCGAGGGGCAAGAAACAATTGAGACGGTTCCTGTAACTGTTAATGAAGACAATAAAAGGAAACCAACAAGAAAGTTAAGACGTGAGAGACCATCATAGTAAGTTTACACTAATCGCATATTTTCTTTCTTTATCAAGTCCTTCATCTAGTTATTCCACCTCTTTCACTAGAAAGGTTTAACCGAAGATTGATAACTTCTCTTTTCTTCTTACCAGGTCTTGTTGTTCTTTTACCGCCCACTGTTTTCCTTCTAAAATCTTCATTCTTGTGTATATTTTCTTTATGGTCCGTGGGAGCCCAATCCCAGTCTTTAAGAAAAATGCATTTTAAATTTCAAAGAATATGAACAATTAGAAATTTAAAGAGAGCTATTTCGGGAACAATCTCGACTGTACTTTGTAACCTAGAGTTTTGAATGCAAAGTATTTGAGGTTGATATATCATTATCTTTATTTGATCTTCCCATGTTGAATATTTTAAAGTTCTCTTATGCATGCGTACCATCTTCTTTTTATTTTTATGTGATCATAAATCTTCATTTTTAAACTATGATGGATGTGAGGAAATTTTTCTTATTTGCTTTAGATGTGTCAATGTGCTCGGTTCTTGGTCCTCTCTTAGGAACTTTCTTTTTAAAAAACTAAAACATTTTTCTTTTATCTTTCTTGCAATATTTGTATTTCTTTGAATTACCATGACAAATTTTTGTTTAATTCCCATATTCTGAATATCTGGAATCCCAAGAAAATATTAAATCAAAGAGGAGTACCACCTCTATAAAAACACAGGGGGATTTACATCCTCGTGAGGTTGTCGTTTTGGTCCTAACAGATTCAAGCGTCAACATTTTTGGTGACCATACTGGGGAATGAACTGAAATTTGGAACCTGGTCTAACATTTTTGAAAAATATATGACTTTTCCCCAGGCTGATCAACCCCACTTAGAAAGTAGATTGAACAATCAATGGAGCATCTTACATTAGTTATAAAATCTGGTAATAACCATCGTAGAGACCCGAGAAGAGTTAGAAAGGTCCCGGCAGATCTTAGTCCAAGAAGAATCAAGAGAAATCCTTCGAAGACAGAGGAGAGACAAGCCACAATACTGAAGAAATCAACATCTAGCTAGAGTGGCACAAGAACAAGGTTGGAATTGAAGTTGGATGAATACACGAGACCCATTACCAGAAGTAAAAGCAAGCAACTCTTTATTCTCAAAAGTGAAAAGCATATTCCTCGGATCTCTTTGGATATGGAAGAAAGAAATGAACAACTACGAGACAAGCATCATGAGGAGAGACAAGGAGGTGGAAGAGATGCTGTAAGAAATAAAGAATAAGATATTCCTTGNATGGTCCTAACAGATTCAAGCGTCAACATTTTTGGTGACCATACTGGGGAATGAACTGAAATTTGGAACCTGGTCTAACATTTTTGAAAAATATATGACTTTTCCCCAGGCTGATCAACCCCACTTAGAAATTAGATTGAACAATCAATGGAGCATCTTACATCAGTTATAAAATCTGGTAATAACCATCGTAGAGACCCGAGAAGAGTTAGAAAGGTCCTGGCAGATCTTAGTCCAAGAAGAATCAAGAGAAATCCTTCGAAGACAAAGGAGAGACAAGCCACAATACTGAAGAAATCAACATCTAGCTAGAGTGGCACAAGAACAAGGTTGGAATTGAAGTTGGATGAATACACGAGACCCATTACCAGAAGTAAAAACAAGCAACTCTTTATTCTCAAAAGTGAAAAGCATATTCCTCGGATCTCTTTGGATATGGAAGAAAGAAATGAACAACTACGAGACAAGCATCATGAGGAGAGACAAGGAGGTGGAAGAAATGCTGTAAGAAATAAAGAATAAGAGATTCCTTGTTGAATCTTTTAGGTGAGAAACACGATCTCCTTGTTCTCCCCAAGGGTACCTTAAAGGAATTTTCTGGAGATAGAGAAATCGATGCAAATATGCATCTGCACTTATTTATTGATGTTTGTGATTTTCACCATGTTGAGTATGACGATGTCATGGTAAGGTTGTTTATGCAAACCCTATCAGGAAGAGCATATGAATGGTACACGACATTACACAGTAGATCAATTCTATCATTTAATGACCTCAAATCCATGTTCCTGACTATGTTCTCCCCTCCAATTGCTTATGATACCCTTCTCACTGTTTTCACCCAGATTGGCTTAAGGAAGAATGAAATAATATGATATTTTAATCTCAGGTTCAATAAAGCCTTGAGTAAAATTCCAGAAGATAAAAGACCAAATGACCCAGTTGTACTCGGGTGCTATAAGAATGCAATGTACCTGAATGTGAAATATGCTATCAGAACATCCCAAATGGATACCTTGGAGGAAGTGATGAATAATTCCATTAAGATGGAAGAAATTATGATTGAAATGGGTGCTGACCTCGACATTATACTAGGAAAATTACAAAGGTAGTTGGGAGGGTTAAGTATTAATAATCAAGGGGCTTCTAGTTCAAGAAAGAATGAAGAATTCAAACCACAACCGACCCAAAATCAAACAATGGGAGGATGATTTTTCAAGGGAACCATAACTGATGTAAAGGTTGACCCTATGGTGGCACAATAAACCAAGCAAAGAATTGAAATTGCACAAATTGAACTATCAAGCAATTGTAGAATGAGATAACCAGACTAAGAAGGGGAGATAATTATGTGGAAAATCCAAGGATTCTAGTTCTAGAGAAAATATGGAAATCTCCCCAAGAAAACAGAGAGAGGTTTGAAAACAAGGATAATCCGCAAAGACCAAGAGTTCCTAGACAATCTACTTCCAATGCAGCTATTCTAAATGATGTGTATGATGAGAAAATAGTTGAGCAAGAGAACTATTACTCACCTGATGAGAATTTAGAAACTCTACAGATGGATGGATGCGAGACTTCCATGTATATATTTGAAGAAGGCGAAAATGACCCCAAATCACAATAGAATGTCGCCCAGACAAGAGGATTTGTAAATATGTCCAAGAATAATAACAAATATGAAAAAGAAAAAGAAAAAGATAAAGAAAAAACAAATGAGAAAAGGGAAAATTTGAAAGTGACAGATAGTATGGGAAGTAAAAGGCAACATCTGACGTTAAACTCCACTCAGATGAAATATAATGTCATAGAGGATTTAAGTAAGTTAAGGATAACGCTGCCTTTCACTGAAGTGGTGAAGATTCCCCAACAAAGGGAAAACATTTTGAAACTGTTGGATGATCCATCTGAGAGAGAAAAAGCTGTTGTTACCAGTCCGAAACAAAGCAAGAACTAGATAACTGTCAAGCCGAGAGGTAAAATTTCTCCCTTTTACATTTCAATTGAAAATCATGATGTTGCACTACATAATTGTTTAGTTGACACTGGCAAGATAAATAATATCATGCCACTGGAAGTCATGGAGGCATTGGGCATGAGTTGCACCAAGTATTACGAAACTGGTGAAATTATATATGCAATTGATTCTAGAAAGGTGCAAGCTTATGGAGAAATCAAGGGATTTTATGTTTGGATCATGACAACCCCCCATATTATTACGGTTTTCAATATTATTGTGGTAGACCTTCCTCCAACATATGAAGCTGTGCTGAGAAGAGATTGGACATCTATGATAAGGGGATATATAATGAATGATGGAAGTTGCATGATGCTGCCAGGCAAAGAAGGAGCAATGATCAAGGTACCCCGCACACCCATGAAACCATTCTCCCTCAAGAAGAAGGATAATGAATTAATGAATGATTATATAGATGTCGGGATTGGAAACTATGCCATCCTAGACATGGAACATAATGAAATCCTAGAGAGGGTTCAAAATATAGAGGATCAAGAATGCCTGTTTGAAGGCTAGTGGAGGATGTCATTCGATGGAGCTTTTTTGAACTCTAGAAGTGGAGTTGGAATTTTTCTTATGAGTCCAAGTAAGATTGTGCATCCACATGATATTAGACTGTAATTTTCATGTACTAATAATGAGGCAGAATATGAAGCCTCGATTCAAGGGATGATTATTGCACAAGAAATGAAGATAGGACATCTAATTGTGACTAGTGACTCCGAGTTGGTGATTAATTAGGTCACCCAGAAGTATAAAATCAGGAAAGAAAGACTTAAATTATATTTCAAAAGAGTTAACGAATCTATGGAATCTTTCAGTTCCTTCAACATTTCTTTCATTCCAAGGGACAAGAATCACAAGGTAGATTCATTGGCCTTGGAAACCTCATTGTTGAACCCAAATGATATACAAAGAAAAATGTCTTTTCAAGTAGAAAGAACATTCTGACCTTCTGTGCCCGATAATATGGAATATTTGAAAGTGTTTGAGAATGATGAACAATTGGAAATTTTTTTGTTGAATGATGATGACGATGAATATGATAACATGTCTGTTGTTTCTAAAGATTGTATACAATCTGAGTCTCTTTTTACAAAAGATGATCATGCTAAGAATTGGAAGAAGTTTCAATTCAAAAGGTGCAAGAAACAAGAAAGGTCAATATTGAGACTGACAGTTCCTTGAAATATGTCAACTTGGGAGTTGATTGTACTAATGAAGAAGTTGACCAATATGTTGCACTATTTAAAGAGTACATTGATGTGTTCGCATGGACCTATGATGATTTGAAAGCTTATGATAAAACAATATTACAATACATCATTCCTTCGAGGGAAGAGGTAAAGCATGTAAAGTAGAAAATAAGGATGATTGACCCCAGGCTGAAACCTCTAGTAAATATTGAATTGGAGAAATTGAAGAAGGTCGGAATAATTTATCCCATTAGACATTTCGACCAACTTACAAATCCTATGATCGTAATAAAAAAGACCGGGGAAATCCGAATGTGTATTGATTTAAGAGATCTTAACAAAGCAAGCATAAATGATAACTTTCCTTTCCATAATATGGAGTTCCTTCTCCAACAAGTCACTAGATCAATTTGCATGTCCATGTTGGATGGATTTTCTAGATATAACCAAGTCTTGGTCGATGAGGAAGACAAAGCAAAGATAACATTCATAACACCTTGGGAGACATATGCATATGCTAGAATGCCCTTTGGTTTGAGCAATGTTGGAGCCACATTCCAGAGGGCCATGGATCATGCATTTAGTGGGTTGATAGGAAAATTTATGGCATACTATCAAGATGAATTGATAGTGCATTAAAAAACTAGGGGTGATCATATCCATCATTTGAGAAAAGTTTTTGAAATATGTAGATTATATGGTGTCTCTTTAAATCCAAAGAAATGCTTATTTGTTGTAATTCAAGGAATGATATTGGGTCATATTGTGTGCAAGGAAGGGATTTATATAGATCCAGATAGGGTTAAATCAATAAATGAACTCAACCCCCCGACATCCAATAAAGGAGTTCAATCATTTTTCAGCAAGATTAATTTTGTGCGAAGGTTTGTTCTTGACTATGCAAGTATTATGAAGCCGATCAATTTGTTGTTGAAAAAGGAGAAGAGGTTTGAATGGAAAACAAATATTCAATAAGGTTTCAATAATATCAAAGGAGAAATCACCACAACTCTGGTCCTCATTAGTCTAGATTTTCAAAGGGATTTCATCATCTATTCATTCACTACAAAAACAATTGTTGAATTTGTTCTTACACAGAAGAATACCAAAGGTGAAGAACTCCCAATCAGTTTCATGAGAAAAACCCTACATGACCATGAATTGAAGTATTCATAACTAGAAAAACAAGCCTTGGCTCTTGTAGAAGTAGTGGCACAGTGGAACAATGACGTACATATTGAATTCCTATGTTATTGCTTATGTTCCCTCATTTCTAGTGAAAATGTTTCTAAATCATCAATTGAGAGAAGGAAAATGGGCTAATTGGTTGGAAAAGATACAAGAGTATGATATTGAAACTAAAACTTTAAAGGTTGTAAAAGGACAAGGTTTATGCAAGCTCATCATGAATAGTGATTATGTGGATGGAATAATTTCAATTTCAGTAGGAGAACCATTGGCCGATTCAGAATGGTATGGAGACATTGTATTCTACTTGAGGTCCGGGCAGTTTCCTTTTACCATGAACCCTAAAGAATGAAGAACATTGAAGATGAAAGAAAATCAATATGTGTTGATTGTTGATATACCGTTCAGAAGGAATTATGATGGTATACTACTGAGATGCGTTGATGAAAACCAAGACCAAGAACCGATGAGAGAATTCCATGAAGGAATATGTGGTAGACACTTTTCACCTACCACCATCGCCCATAAGATAATAAGATCTAGGTTCTATTGGCCATCAATATTTAGAGACTCATATGCCACAATAAGGAAGTGTGTATCATGCCAAAAATTTTCAAGGAAAATGAAGAGATCTGCGATGCCATTACAACCCATAATTGTAGAGAAACCATTCTCTCAATGGGGACTTGATGTCGTTGACCCAATAATTACTAAGTCAAGTAAGGGACACATGTTTATTCTGACCGCTATAGATTATTTTACAAAGTGGCAAGAGGCAGTGGCATTGAAAAGGGATGATTCTTAAGAGTTGATCGAGTTCCTAAAAGATAATATTTTATAAAGATTGAGTGTCCCGGATAAATTTGTCACTGATAATGGTTCGATTTTCATCGGGTCAAAGTTTACAAAGTTCTGTGGAGAATATGGTATTATCATGGGTCAATCATCAAATTGTATCCACAAGGAAATGGTCTTGCACAATCCACAGATAAGACACGCATTCAAATTTTAAAGAAAACTATTGATAAGAACCAAAGGAATTGGCTCCTGAAGCTGATTGATGCATTGTGGGCAAGCAAAATGACTCCAAAGGATAGTGCTGGGATGTCTCCATATACATTGGTTTATGGGAAGAAACCAAAAATGCCAATTTTCCTTGAACTCAATGCCTTGATTTTCATGGTTAATATAGAGGGTAGAAAATACAGTTCACCTATCCGAAGGAGGATCAACAAATTGTTGAAATTGGAAGAAGAACGAAGCAAAGCCCTGAATCGAACTTCTCAGAGACATCAAAGTATCAAAATATATTTTGATTAGAGTGTAACTGTAAAGAATTTTCAGAAGGGAGAACTGGTGTTACTTTGGAACAAGGCCAAGGAGAAACCATTGATGCATACAAAGTTTGAAGYGCTCTGGATCAGACCATACATAGTTGAAAATATCCAGGGTTTTAATTCCTATATGTTCTAAGACACAAAGGGTACAAGATTGATGTTGCCTATCAACMCGAAACATTTGAAAGGTWTATTCACCTAAAAAATTTCTCATTCTCCTTGTAAATAAATTTCTTTTTCAGTTTGTATATTMTTACCTTTTACTCCATAGCCCAATGGATAGAGACTCMTRATCCYAAAGATTCTAKATTCTTGACAACCCRCAGGGGGTTATCATCCCACAGTTGGAGCCAGTTGTTGAGACCATTTCCTGTTTTCAAGTTTCCCTCCCCTTTCTATTTTCCAACCTTCTTCTTTTTTCATTTCTTTTCCCTCTTCTATACTTATCCGAATTCCCCTTTCCTTTTCTCYCCTCTATTTTTCCCTTTCTGATTACTATACTTAGTTGTTTTCTCAAAGCGATGGGTTTGATGGTTGGTGGACTCACATATCTTCATCTCCATCCATACTCCCATATCATGAGTYCARCCGACCGCCAAATTATTCTATACTTAACCATTTTTGTAGTCACGTGTTCCCAGGTTCACCGGTTCAAGCATTCATATCCCATGTTCCACGATATCCATTTTGCACCCAAACGATCTGCGATCTACATTTTGGCCATCAGAMTCACTAAGCTCCTAAGTATCTTATCTCCCCTATATTGAGTCTGACCGACCRCATTACAACACTTAGGCTATTTTTGACCTTTCACAACATTCACRGGTTCACAAAAATTTCAAAATCCTAATCACTYTTGTTTGTCCCCACCATCCTCATGATTTTCCCAATATGCATTTAAGAATAGTTTAATGTGATGTAGGAGCATCCTGCTTCCAAATTATTGTACAATTTTCTAGACTAGGAGGTCTTGTGTTTTCAATGGAGTTGGTTCCCAAAGTCTTGTTTTATTTGTAATTTCCTATGTTTTGATGAGTAAGGAGTAAGATACATAGAATAAGGAGCCAGTGATGATTTAAATTGTAATTGTTCTCGAATGTATGAGAACATGAGTGAGTGAGAGTTGGTTTGTTGAGATATTTTAGAGTGAGTAGATCTCTTGAATATTTGTATAATCCTAAGATTATGTTTAGTGAGAGATCTTAGTGATATTTGGAGAGATTTGGGGATTTGAGAGGATCCTTAGGAGATTGATTGAGTTATTTGTGGATCTGAACATTTTACAGTTCAATATCCTTTTGTATATTTATTATAGTCTTGTGGGAATTAAAAGTAGAGGTTAGGAAAGAGAGGTTGGACATCACAAGTGAAATCGACGGCGAGGAGACATTGCAGGATTCAAAGGGGGAGTTAACAATCACACAAGTTTTGATTCCACAACCCACATTGATCGTCACCTACCAATAGATCAATGATTGGAATCAATTCTACTACCAACGAGTAGTTCTATTGTGGAACTCAATAAAGGAGATAAACATTGTGCTAGTTGGGACTCCACAATCATCCCTGATTGTAGATCTCCACACCGGTTCAAGCATGACCATCGATCCTCTATGGGAGGTTAGCACCTGAAATATTTGAGCGAGGTCATAGCCCTTGATCACATGGGTTAGAGTTAGAGGTCCTTCGGGCATGTGAGGAGAACAAGGTGTAGTGCCTCTGTATCAAACTATGATCATATGGATATTCGATCCCATTATTGATCGAATCAGAGAAGCTTAGATGATCCTTGGCACCCCTATTTCAGGGTTTACAGTGAAATTACAACAAACTATTTCATGTAAGGGATTTAGGACTGGAGTTCCTTCTTCCAAATTATTGTACAATTGCCTATACTAGGAGGTCTTGTGTTTTCAAGGGAGTTGGTTCCCAAAGTGTTGATTTATTTGTAATTTCCTATGTTTTGATGAGTAAGGAGTAAGATACATAGAATCATAAGTTGGTGATGATTTAAATTGTAATTGTTCTCGAATGTATGAGAACATGAGTGCGTGAGAATTGGTTTGTTGAGAGATTTTAGAGTGAGTAGATCTCTTGAATTTTTGTAGAATCCTAAGATTATGTTTAGTGAGAGATCTTAGTGAGCTTTAGAGAGATTTGGAGATTTGAGAGGATCCTTAGGAGATCAATTGAGTTATTTGTGGATCTGAACAGTTTACAGTTCATTATCCTTTTTTATATTTATTATAGTCTTGTGGGAATTAGAAGTAGAGGTTAGGCAAGAGAGGTTGGACAGAGAGAAGGAGGTTTTAGTTGATTTAGTGGAAATTTGAATGTAAATTAGGCCTAAAGATGAAGTAGAGGTTAACGGTCAAATGATTAGGTTTATTTGGCTATGTACAATTCATTTATACTCAAATAATATAGTGTGGAAAGCTCTGTTTCGAGCTTAATCTGAAGGAATTTATGTTCATGACAATTAAATCCTGTCATTGAGGATGTGATGGTTATTTTGTGTGTTTAACCTCTATGAAAACTATTATAATAGGTCTCAAGTCAGGTGTGTGATCCAGATTTAGGAGAGGTACGAACTAATAACATACTGAATACAATAAACACAGAGATATGAAGAATAACACATATATCCAATGAACAATATATTTTATTGAATAAATGAAATAGGATGAAACTGAAAAACTGCAGAACTAAAACACTTGCTCGAATGGTGGTACCTATCTTTGAGAAGAGATGTGGCTACTATGCACATCAGTCTGAGAAGAATGATTATAATGAGGCTCTGGAGGAATTTTTGATATTACTCTTGAATTCCAAAACCCTAGACATCCAAAAACCTAACCCTAGGATGTGAAATACCAAAATTCATGTGCCCCCTTATGGGTAAGTTGGTACCCCAACTTCTCGGGGTCGTAACTTTTTCATACGACCTCTGTGTTAGGCACGTGATAGCCCGTTGGAAAGGTATTTCAGAGAAATACACATTACACTACTAAACTTGACTTCATCTCTAGTTTGACTGTGGTGAGAAAAAAAAAAAAAATAGTTAGGCCTCCAAAATGGCCCCGAAGTACAACAAGATGTGCTAACATGAAAACATAAAAAATAGGAAGTTGGATTAGGTGAATGGCCACCAGTATCCACCTTGAAGATGTGTAGGGATTCAGACAACCCCATAAGTGTAGAACCTACAATTACAAAGAAGTACAAAAGAACATGTTGAACTAAAAATGAACAAGAAGAGCTAGTTGGAATAGGTGGGTGGCCACCAATATCCACCTGGATAAATACTCCCCCTTTAGGAAGCAATGGTCTCCATTGCGTTGAGTTCCCCGATCAGGTGAGGAAACTTCTATTGTATTTGGCCCTGGGTGAGTCACTTGCCTTGGTGTAGGAGATGCCCTTCCTTGACAACCCGATAAAGTTGGATCCTCTGCTAGCGAGTGCCCTTGACATCCGTGTCCACTATATGATCAATGGATGCTCT
>JASDQU010203284.1:0-18944 GCA_032191745.1 Picea mariana | reverse complement strand
TTTTTTACTCCATAGTGATGTTCAGGGGGGGTGTTGGAGAAATTTATATTTTCAACACACTAGTTCACTGGGAGTAACACTAGTTCATTGAGAGTTAACTGATTAATTCCATTTTTAGACTTTCTATTTTTACCATCACTATTAAGCATGCATGCATTCCTAAGGAAAGCTAATTGCTTGATTGCTTTTCTTAATTATGGAATGCTTTGCCCCATATATGAGTGTATTCCACTCATTCATTATATCATATTGATCATGATCTATGTATCGATCATCGGCTCATTGGAGTAGTGTGAATATATTTTCTCATTTTTCCATATTGAATCTCTCTTATTTTCTTGATAAGCTTTGTTTGTACTTGCTTTAGCTAGATATCCTGTGCAGGTTTACATGAAAAACTGACAAGGGGGACATATTGGAGTTCCTTTTTTCTATATGTTTCTTCTAGTTGGATGAGGTCGACTTCAGCTAGATGTTGCTCGCCCCATTCTATTTCCATTTCAACACCTTCTTCTTGTGGGAGGTTGACTGCTGGGGGAGGGGGGTGATTTTTTCTAGGATTGGTTCTGAGCAATATTTTCCTTTATCCTTTGAAATGGTTGAATCTGGGTTAGGGGAAGAGGGGATGGTGGTAGGTTCTTCCGGGATGGAGTTGAGGACTTCAAAAAAATTTCTTATGGAGAGTTTTGTATGGATCGGTGTCTGGGGTTTTTATGAGGTTGGCATCTACGATATTGTACCTATGTGAAACCATCCTTGGAATAACTTATCATGTGATGAAATGTATGCCCCCCTTCACAATGGTCATACATAAAACAATGTATTTCAGTTGTTTTCCTTACAACTCTTCTTCGTTTCAATCCCCTCTATTCATTGCAAGGGAAATAACATTTCCCATCAGTGCCGACCAATGCCTCCCATGCATCCCTTAACCTAGAAACAATCCTTTGACTCTATTTGGGTGTTGGCATTGGGATTTCCTATATTTACAACAAAATCCACTAAAGCAATACAAGTACATTAATATAGGAATTATATATTCTAATTATGGTACAAATATCATTGAATTATATTGACCCCATATGTACTAGAGCATAATCTGTTTTTCGTCATAGATTTATTAAAGTTTTATCACAGTAATCAACAATTAATCAACAAATCGAAACCATACATTTTTACCACATAAGTTCCAAAGCTTGACTATAAGCAAGTAATAAAATCAAACAATAAAAGAGAACTACACCAAGACAAATTGTATAGTAATTAAATGGAATTGAGTAGATGTGTTAATACATATTTCCTAGGGAAAAAATTGTGTCCCCAAATGAAAGAGGGTCTAAGGGTTAGGAATCCGATCTGGGTATTTAAAAAAGAGACAAAATAATATTAAAAATTTGTAACCTTCAAAGTACAAAATCAAAGCTATGCAGATCAAGAATTGGATTTGAGGCAACTAGCACATAGAGAAAAGACTAATAAATCATGCAACAAACAATGAGCATAGAAATGTTTTATAATCATCGCACCTACAAAAAAATTGTCGAAAACACTAACCTCCGTTGACCTTCAAACAAAATTTGACTATGTCAAAGTTGACCAAGTCAGTGAAGTCAATGACCTTTAAACCGTTTTCAAATGGATAGTTTTCATCCTCAATGTTTGTTGATAGATTGACAAACTTTCCTATAGGTTCATCGAAAGATAGATGGGGACATATGTTCTTCGAAAGTCTGACATTCATCAGGGGCCCAGAAAAAAAAAAGGATTAAAATTTTAATAATTTGCGACGATATGATTGAATTTATCATTATCGTCAGAATTGTTTGTCAAATTTTGACCCCATATATAGTAGTGGATGCTACTCATAAGTTCTATATAGTTTGGAAACTTCCTAGGAGGCCTGCACTCTCTGACCACACTCTTGGTAGCCTCACCATCATCCCTCAATGTCTATAATAGCAACCTAGGTCTCCTGACAGGACTGGAAGGGGATAACTCCTCCTCCCCACTTGAAGTTTGAACTAGTGATTGATACTCATCCTTCGATGCATGTTGCTCCTTATCCTTTTGATGAGTCCTGAGATCTCTTGGATGCCAATTTCTCCTAAATATTAACATCCTTGCTCACAAATGTCTTCCTTTGTGCTGGTATAAAGATCTTGTAATCCTTTGAGGTCTCATTGTACCACCAAAATATACCCTTTTGTCTTGAAGGATCCAACTTCATCCTCTTATCCATAGGCACATGGATGTAGACTAGACAACCAAATTTCCTCAAATGTCCTATCTTTGGCTTCACCCATGATAGTTCTCCTTTGGATTATTGTCCCCCAATATCCTTTGAGGACTCAAGTTATGCACGTACACCACCGTGTTGCACACCTTTGCCCAAATAAACATAGGAAACTCCTTGTCATGTATCATAACCTTGGCAGAATCAATGATGGACTAATTCTTTCTCTCTGCAACCCCATTCTACAAAGGGTTGTATGAGACTATCATCTCCCTCTTGACCCTGCCTCCTTGCAGAAATCTGTGAAGTCATTTGAGGTGCACTCTCCCCATTATTCGACTTCAAGACCTTGATATTTTTCCTTGTCTGGTTCTCCATCTGAGCTCTAAACTTCTGAAAACAAATGAAGTCCTCGTCCTTGGTCTTCATAAAGAAGATCCAAGTTTTCCTGGAAAAATTATCCATATATGTCACATAGTATGGTGATCCCTATATTGATGCTACTAACATCGTCCCACTCAAAAATGAATGGATAATATCCAAGTTCCCCTTGGACCTACTCTCACTACTTGTAAATGTATCCTTGGCATTCTTGTCAAGTGTACACCCTCTACACACTCATTGCTTCTTAATACTGAATTCTGGAAGACATGTAACAATCCTCCTTGGAATCAACAATTCTCTATAGTGTAGGTGTCCCAACCTCCCGTGCCACAACTCACATAGGTTGTCACTATCAAGTACCAAATCCTAAGAAGGCTTTCCCTGTAACCTATACAAAGTTCACTCTCTAACCCCAACGACCACTACTATGTCTGGGCTAGCTCTCTCTAGACGTATGATTATTTTCCCTCTCTGAAAAGTAATGGAAAAACCCATTTCCTCCATATCTAATACTGAGAGAAAATTCTTCTTCAAACCTGGTATGTAAAGCACATCATGGGTATCCAAAAAACCTCATAACTCAAGCTGGAACAAATTTTTTATGTCCCCCTTCACTGCATACTTGGAATCATCACCAAGCTCCACATGAACATTTGAGTCCCTCTTCGTCAGAATACTAAATATCTCCCATGCTTATGTCATATGGAGAGATGCACCACTATCAAAGTACCATGCACTCCTGGTAGGTGTGCTCGTAGAAATGCAAGAAACCAGTGAGAAATCCTTCTCAAACTTCATTGCAAACTCATCAAGTTGCATCTTTGTTGATGTTTTTGTCTACTTCTTTCCTTTAACCTTCTTCTTCTTTGGACACTAATATGAAAATTTTCCATTCTTATGACATGAGAAGCGCGTCATTTTACTCATGTATTTCTTCTTCCCTGGCTATGATGATCCTCCATCATTGTTACCCTTCTTGCTAGAAATTTTTTCTTTTCCCTTCCTTGTATTACTAACAAGAGCCAAGTTATCATCACTACTTCCCTACTTGTTTCTCTTAGACTCCTCCTGAGTCTCTTCATGGATGTAATCATCCCAAAGTCTCTGCCAATATCAAAGATGTTCCCGAGCACAAAATCCCTTGAAAAATGGTTCCCAAGACTTGGGAATACCATTCAATGCCACATTCATGAGATCTACATCCTTCGTTTTCTCCCCTATGGCTTCAAGTAGATCATGCACCTATGCGATCCTCATGAAATAGATGGTAACATTGTTAGATCTAGACATCTACACTGATTTGAGTTTATTCCTTAAGACCATCTTCCTGTTCATGTTAGTGCTCTGGAATAAATATACCAAGGCATCAAATGTATCTTTCATTGTCTTCTTCTCAGATAAGTGAGGAATTAGATGATCCTTCATTGAATCCAAGAGTACTCGCTCGACTTTAATCTCCTTCTTCTAGTGAACTGCCAAATCTGCAGGATCTGTTGGTGGAACAACTACTTTGTCAACCAACTCCCAGAGGTCATACTCCTTTAATGCCAAATTCATTCTTGCTTTCCAAGATAGGAATTCGGATGCTCCATCCAATCTATCTTCAACCCTCAAAGGTGCTACTACCATCCCTTAGACTTGATAAAATACCAAGGAAATAACATGTTGTTGAAACTCCCCTTGTATTGACCTGTACGCGCCTGCCACAATTGAAACTCGCATGTGTACATGATTTACCTTAATGAAACCCATGTATATACCCACATATGCTTACTACAACCTGCATATACATGTCTGTCTCCAAAGACACCCGTGTATGTGTGCACTTTTTCCTTCTGCAACCTATGTACAACTTTGTAAAAATGCAAAACCCTAGTTATGCCTCAGTACGATTGTTTTCCTAAAATTTGTCCTTCAATTTCTTCCTCCTAATTATGGATTTGCTAAGATCTCCTACATATATGATAGATATACTATCAACTACTACGGATCTGATGTTTTTCTTCCTCTCAAAGCATGCGCTCCGATATCATGTTGAAATCCTTACTCTAGAACCTAGGTATCATGTTATCTAGTAATTTGCTTACTGCAAATAAGATTAGCATCTCACAAAACAAAAATACATTGTTGGAATATTCAACTCAAATAAAAATAGCGGAAGCAATACTGGAAACCAAATCATGCACACATAAACAACAATATTTTTGGCTAGATACCCCTGGAAAAACCCTAGAGGTAAAACCAATGCTCAGATGATTTTATTATTATTAAAATTAGGGCTCTTGTAATAGGTATAATGACCCACTGAGAGAAATACAACTGCAGACAAACCTGACAAAGTCTGATCTATTATACGATCCATATCTAGCATGGTTTTCGAGGTGTACACGTCTTTCCTTAAGTAAACCCATGTATACACACATGTCGCCACTAAAACCCATGTACACAACCTCATGGAATGTACAAAAAAATCCATATGGCTCGACCCTTTCTTGTGTCTTTGCTCTGCTGAAACCCACTTGTGGCTTCCTATATTCTCTCTTCTCCTTAACTTGATCTCTAGATGGAAGTCCTTCTCCACCTATCCAAGATCTCCTTGAATCACAGTCCTTCGTGACCCAACTCTCTGAGAAAAATTCCTTCTGTACTCTGATCAATGTATCTAGTCTCTTCCTCCTTCACCCTAGCCTTGCTTTTATAATCTTTAGTTATAACCTAACCCTAATCTTCAAAGTGATTGACAGTTGAGATTACTTCTCACCTCACTTGAGATCAATGGATAATATTAAATGTTGATTACTTTTAGCATTTAAATAAATAACTCAACAAATTAATAAAACCACTTTACTTTAATAATTCCTTTAATTAAATTAAATTCAAGGATAGAAATATTTTGATGATTTTCACACATATAGACACATAGACTTGCATGGAAATACATGTTCGGTGCTACCATGCATCAACAGTCAAATCCAAAAGCCTATGATAATTATGGCATTATTTTGGATCATGGTTGTCTTGACAGAAAGGACAATAATCTACATGGGAATGTGACTTTCCTAGCTCATCAAAAGACAACCCACCATCATCATTATCATGGTATAATTTATGCTAATGGTTGACAATTGTTCATTCATATTCTTAAGAATATTAAGCACAACTGAATCCTCATGTTTTCTAAATTTACGCTCCCTAATAGTGTTGAGGGGGATGAATTCCCTTTGATTCAATAGTAGGAAACACACTCGAAGATGAGGTCCAATTATAATCTTGTTCATTTGGAATGGTGTGATTCTCCATATTAGTGGCCCACCAACCTTTTCAATGGGCTTTAAAAATTGTTGGGTTCCTCTCTTTTGTTCTTTTGTTCTTTTATGTTTGATTTCTCTCTACTACATAAAATGAATAAGTGAAAGGGTTTGAGTAAGCATGTGTTAAGGATAACCTATAGAAACAGTCAATGAAAGTAACCAATAACTTTGAGATCTCTAAGAAATAATTCTACTATGAAGCATTACTACATGGTCACCTTCAAGAAACATAAATGCAGAAAAATGAAACCCTTTGTTCCAAAGAGATAACTCTTCAAAACAATGGTTGGAAATAACCTTGCAGTTGTAATTTGTTCTTCTAAGAAATAATTATGTAGAAAGATATAGCTAACAAGATACTCCCAGTAAAACACACAACAATTTGCTATCTACTCCATCAACGATTATTGAAATAATTCTACAATGATTAATGTATTAAATAACAAAACCAATATTACAAAAAGAAACTGAGAAAATGATTAATAAAGAAACATTGAAGATAACACCCAATGATTTATACAATCACACAAGATAACTTAGCATAATTGAAATATTTACTAGATGCATGTGAAATTAATTCAAAAGGCACAGTAATCCACGAAAAATGAAATAATACACAGAAATTCAACAAACTGAAATGTCTTGACTCCAAAGAGTTTCTGAATTGAGCCTTGAAATAGTCCTTTTCTTACAATCCTCTTGAAATCCATATAGAGATAAAAAATCTCTTGAAAATAGTTCCATACATCCAAGACCCTTTACTAAGAGTTCGATCTCTTTATTTATACAATAAAAACTAATTTAATTGTGGAATAAAAATAAAATTGACTTTATTAAAAGTCATGCAATCTCCTCATTTAATTTGCATCTTTATTGAACAAAAGTATTTATAAATCATCCATGCAAAAATCTATGCCTTTAGGCACATATCCAATGAATGGTCGACTTCAACTCATGCATGTTGAACCTCATAAATCTTTCCTTGATTAAATAATTCAACTTATTGTTCTTTCTTTAGCAACCTCATACATGCATCTTCAATTTGATTTTATTTATTTATTTAGGCACTGTGAACGACATATGAGTTTTTCTTCGATCTTCAATGATCATCCACTTCTAAAATTAGAATGTCTATGCACCCAATCAACAATTATTACAACTCTGTTCTCACACTTGTGTTTGTCAGCTGCTAGAAATATACTAATTTGTAGCATACAACATTGACATTCTTCTCAACATGCTATATGATTCCCCTTGCATGCACCTAGATCATACAAAATGTATATTAGGAATAAAAATATATTTCCGTGACAAATTTATCAGATAAAACAATTAATTGATTTTAAAATGTCATATGCAAGTCACTTCTTTGAGCCTAATTTTCTTTATTTTGCAAACTTGAAACAAACCATGCCAAATCAATAAAAAATTATAAAACAAAAGTTATATCTCTTAAAGATGTTGAAAGATTATTTGTTGAAATATTAATTGTTGAAAGATTAATTGTTGAAAGATTGGTTGTCATTGATGTCAACCCTTGAACATAAGTTAACAAGTTGCATGTCGAAGTAAAGCACTTGTAAACATAAGTTAACAAGTTGCATGGAAATTGCATGTTAAAGTAACTGTAAACAGAAGTTAACAAGTTGCATGTCAAAGTAAATCAATTGTAAAAATAAGTTAAAAAGTTGCATGTTAGTTGCATGTCATCATGATATCCTCATTAAAACACATGGAAGATTAATTGAATTCACTTATGTGAATACTAATTGGAATATCTGAAGTAGTGATAGGAGGTCAACGAAGTCCACTGAAGGAAGAAATTTGCAAGAGATGAGCGTACAGAGAAAAACTTACAAATCCAGGTTCCTTGCATAAATCTGTGAGTTTCATGAGGAAAAGCGTGAAAATCTTTGAGTTGTAGTGGGAAAAGCGTGGACATCCATGAGTAGGCAGTGTATGGGTCGTGGATCTGTGAAGAAAAATTGTTGAAGATCAAAGATCTAAAACCCAGGTTAGCTACAGATTGAATGTATGTCTTCATGTGTATGTTAAGGTGTGTATTCTGAAGAAATCAAGAATAGATATGTCTTAGTGATTCATAAGCATTTGATTTGAAAAAATCTCTTGTGGATATTGGTATGAGGTATGTGCGGTTGTAGTCTTGATGAGATATCGAAATCAGTAGCAGCAACATAAGTATCAAAAACAGAAGCAACGACATGTTATCAGTTACAGTGATAGAGGTAGTGATAGATTGGTCTACATTTATATTTCAGGATGGTTGGACGAGGAAAGGAAAGGGGTTTGTAGCCTCCTTTCGGTTGGAGTCGATAAATTAGGGAGTTGGAGCTTCCTTCAAGTTGCAACCTGTAAATAGGGGGTTGGAGTCTCCTTCCAGTTGTAGCTGGAGAAATAGGAAGTTGGTGCTTCCAATGAATGTACTATTTGATAAATAATAAAATCATTGTGGTTTTTTCCCGCATTGGGTTTCCACGTAAAATTCTAGAGTTCTATGTTTATGTGTTGTTTATGCATTGAATTATGGTATTGATGATATATTGAATGTTAATGATAAACTATTGAATTTTTGTATTGTGGTTAAAGAAAGAAAATTTCTCATACCAATTCACCCCCCCCTCAGTATTCCAATAAAGGATACCTTTCGAATGATATAAGGAATTCTCAAAATGGGGATTGGAATCAAAAGTTTTCATGAAAATACCATAAGAATTTTACATGTTGTAGTTTTATTTTAAAAACTGTAAACAAATAATGTTGAATCACATAAAACTTATAATTACAAAGTTGTATATCTCAGTGATACCTTTCCAATGGTATAATCCATGCCTCAAATGGAGTTCGGGGATCAAAAGTTATCTCAAAAATATGAAAATGGGTTCTTCTCTCATCGACGACTTTTTAGACGTTTATTCTGCTTGAGAAAAAACATGGCATTATTTGGCACAATTTATGTATGAGGATCAATGGTTAGGATCTATTCTTGTTGATGATTGGCTGGTTAGGATTCATTGTGGAAAATTGTTTCATCGATGCTTTTCAAACTTGTTTCTTTTGGTGTGCTTAGACATAATACCATGTGATGACATGGAAATCATATGTGTCGTGATGACTGGATGTATGACATGGAAAGGAAAATGAAAACAAGTGACATGTCAACACTTGATTGGTTCATGGTAAGGCATGAGTTAAGATTTCATCGGTTTGGATTTATTCGTTCTCATGATTGGATGGTTGAAATTGGTTTTCTAGGAAAAATATCATAGACATTGAGTAGTTGTCGTGTTCTTTTGTATGTTGGTTTGTTCATGACCGACGTCAATGAGTTCATCGACGATCAGAGATAATATTTTGTATAGAAATTTGAAAGGCTAATCAATTTGGCCGATGCCCAATGGGTTCATTGGCGTCGGTGGAGAATAGTGTCTGCTAATTAAAAATTCCACCAAAACCTCCAACCACTGATGATAATAAGAGAAGTATGTACAGTGATGACATGGTAGATGTCATGGTGGCTGACATGTCAGGTGATGTGGTAGGTAGGTAGTGCAAAAGAAGATGTGGTAATTTTTCTTGGCAGTGAACATGGTAGGTACAAAAAGTGGCGTGGCAGTGTCTAGTCAATAAACTGGTAGGTTAACATGTCAGATGACATGGCAGATGATGTGGAAGAAATGTATTATGAAGGGTGACATGGAAGATAAAATGGAAAGTGATGTGGATGGTACTAATAGCGGTGAGGGAGGTGATGTGGTCACAAGTGATGACATGGAAAGAGACTTGTTAGTTGTCGTGGCCATCAAACAACATTACCTGAGTGGTAAGCATCGATGACCAAGATTCACCTTCATTCATGATCGAATAGTTGGGAGAGATTTTCCCCATTTCATAGTCCATCGATGATCAGGGAGTTGTGTTATGCTTCATTCTGGACCCATGTGGTTTTGGCCAATGTCGATGGTCCATCAACGATCGATCGAATACATGACTCATTGGAACTTTGTTGGAGTTTCCCCTCGACACCGAAGAGTTCATCAAAAATTCCTTTAATCCTTCGTCGAGATCGGGATTTTGAGTGTGTTGATCCATTCTATTTTTCCCCGATCCCGATGACTTCATCAAATCTTTTGAAAACCTTGATTTTATGCTCTTTTTGACTCATTTTAAATGATTTCATTTTCCCCCCTTTTATGCAAACATAAGAGTATTTTTTTTATTGGAGTTTCTGGAAATTTTAAATGCAAAGAAAACAAAGGGAAAAAAATCACAAACTTAACAAAGGATAAATATGCAACCTATGTAAATCCAAAAAGAAAAAAGAAGTAAAATGATTAAAAGGAAAAGTAGTACCCAAAAATTGAAAATTTTAAGGGTGTGTTGAGGACTCAATAAATGGCGATTCACTAGATGAAACTATCATATATGTTGATACCCTCGATCACAACCAAAAAATTTCAAGTAATATAGACTTAGAACAAGAAGAAAAAATAGAAACCACCATGTTGTGCCAGGAACTACAACCCTCCATTTTCCTTGTAATCCATTTGTAATTTTCTTTCAAAAAATGGAGCCCCTTACATTTTTCACTTTGATAAGCTCCTCCAGTAGCTTCTTTACTTAGATCTCAATCTCATCCTTCAATTTTCACTTCCCTCAATTTACATTTATTAAAAAAAAACACTTAAAAAAGTCTTTCAAATAAGTCCTTTGGTTTTTCAGCAAAGTTGATCGAATTTTTTTTCAACAAAGTTGATCGAAACTCCTCTGATGCACATCAGAGGAGTTACCTTCAAATCCTCCGATGAAAATCATAGGAGTTTCTCATAACTTTTTCAATGAGCTCAACCAAGTTCCTTTATTTCCCTCCGAGCGACCTTTCAAATGCATAAGTTAGTTACAACTCCTTCGATGAAATTGGAGGAGTTAGCTCCAACTCCTCTGATTTCATCAGAGGATTTGTCTCCATCCGCTCTGATATACTTTGATGCAATTCATGCTAAGTCCTTCAATGCATATCAAAAGAATTCCCATTAAGTCCTATTATTTACATCGGAGGAATTAACCTCAAGATTATCAATTTTAAATGACACCTACCCACATTCAATGCTAACTTCACCTAACTTATAAATATGTCACTTCCCCTTTTTTCGCTATCTCACCGAACGCCAAGGAGAAGAATATAATCCCTAAGAAAAAGTGTGTCGAGCTCCAACCAAGGCATCATCAATCGATCACAACCGTCCATGTTTCCACAAACTACAAGTAGTCTCTTGAGCCCTCTCCCTGTTTCTTTTTCTATCTAGGGTTAGGGTTTTCCCACACTAGGGCTAAGTTTTATTGCCATTCTATTCATTTCTCTCCCTTGAAGCCCTATTTTTTATCCCCATAACCATTACGAAAACCTTTGTCACCCCTTCCTCTATCAATACCTCACACTGATTACACTGTCAATTCATTAAATTGTTACAGCCCCCTCTAAGTTAAACCATCGTCGAAAACCACTGACGACAATCCCATTTCTTATTCCTAAACCTTTCTCTCAAGATTCTATATCTTACTCAAAAATAAACTTTATGATGTTGGTAGGGTCATTTTCCCCCCTTTCTTTTCCCAAACGAAATATTTGCAATAAAAACTCGGGTTAAATCTCACCTTTATACATAGAACTGTCAACAAGGTTACCTCTGGCCTCATCGATTGACCATGGGGAATGCTAGCACATAAACTTGTCAAGGTCTTGTGAGTTGTGGTTTCTACCTAGGTTTACAATTTTGTCTATCTCTCCTCCTTTTGTAGACCCGATCATAGGTTTTTCCTCTCGACTTGTAGTTTTCCTTCTGTTAGCCTTCATTAGTTTGATAGAACTATTTTCCTTAGCAACTTGCCTGAGAAGTATTGTCTCTAAGCCTTTCTGTTTTCCCTAAATACAATCTCTTTTCTCTTTACCTCTATCGTTGAGCCTTTGTTTTCCTGAGCCCTCAAGCAGTCATCCATGTGATTTCTCATGGGTCACATTCATGAGCACCAAGAGCAATACTTGAAGCGGCTTGATGTGAACACAAATCAAGCGAGCAAGAAAGATCGGTTTTCAACGACAGAGATACCTCAAGCAGATTAGATCAATGGCCATTGGGTAATCGGTTCCATACAGTTACACAAAGTATAGCGGACAAAGGTTTGAAATCATGAGGCCCATCCTAGTCGTTGATACTGGGAAGGACGCGTGACACATAATCAACGTTTCGCTGACTCGCATGATGGAGAAGTCAAAGGGTTGAGTCATAAGGAATTGTGAAACGCAAAGTCGCGAAATAATTAGGGTCGTCCGTTCAGTGGGATATGTGGTGCCAGATCCAAGCCATAGAGAAATCTATTTCGACAAGGCGGAAGTAAGAAATGCCGACATCCCTAGAATCGAAATGCTGATATGATCTGGGACGTTCGATGTAAAGAGATGTGTGTCGTCCAATCTGGGTGGTTATGTTTTTGTGACTTGGAGTTTCGAGCATGGAGCACAACATGAGCTTACAAAATGTGAAATCGTGACGTGCCTGAAAGTTAAGCCCACGATCACAGCCAACGGTCATGTGGAAAGTGGGACCTGAGAAAGGTAAGCACCTGATTGAGCGACGGGTGACCGAAGTTGTTTGAGGAGATGATCATGGTTTTTAGATTCAAGGAAAATTTGACCAATGATCTAGATGGGCCATTTCGCGAGAACGAGCATCGAGATATTTGAATCAAGGGGAGTGAAAACTCCCAAAATGCAAAATCATAAAATTTCATGTGGATAAGCACGATGTCGCGTGGGGTGAAGGAAAGGAAGTTGTGACAAAGATCAGAGCACCTGAGTTGATCATAGAGAAATATCTGCATGATCGTGAGGTGCCAGAATTGACTTGAAGGAGCCATGAGCTCAACTGTAACATTCATGAGTGTCAGGCTTCACCCTGATCCTGATGAAAGTAGTTAATGAAAATAAGGAGGTGGTTGAAACCTCGTTTCACCACTTAAATGGAAAGCATTGAAAGCTGGTCGTGGAGGGCAGATGGTGAGCAGAAAGTTCCCCTGCCATGGATTTTCTGGTGAATCCCATGCTCATATGATCTTGAGTCTGACAGAAGAATGCAAGTGCAGCCTGACAGAAGAGATGCAGATGCAAAGATTTGATTATAGTAGCCAGGTCACACTCCTAGTGGTGGCAGTTATATGAGTATAAATACTCAGTTTGGATATTTTGTTAGGGTCGATGGTAGAGAAAAGCTCTCGTATTGTAAATTCTTAATGAAGCTTTTGGTTTTCTGGCTATGTATTTGTATTTGAGACTTCTTGTTTAATGACAGCCATATTTCTTACTCCATCTTGTTTCCTTATGATGCTGAAATAGTTCATGATTGACTGATTCGCTTGAATTATTGTGACTGCAATATGATGGATGTTCGATTGTAGTGTTGTTATAATTCTTTTCAGTTTATTTATGATTTGAACTCAAGTAGATCTTGAGTTTAATTTTTTCTTCTTTGATTTGTTGGAAGACCCGAAGTCCACAACAAACCACTACATCCTTCTCACCGAATTATTCCTTCTACTCACCCTTACTACAACCTACTGAATGAAGTTAAACTAAGACCTTGTCTGCTTGTGCACATCATCCAGTTTTCTAAGTTGAGACGATATTTTCTTGAGATTGCACCCATTTGACCTTTTATAACCAACTCGTGACATAAATTATGATGGGTTTCAGGCTTACCTCTACCGCAATTCAGAGGTGACTTCTGGTGCTAACATTTCTGGTGCCATTGTCGGGGACGAAATTGAAGATTTTCCCTGGGATTGAACGACAAAGCTTACTAGTTCTGAAGGTGCATCTAAACTTAGTACATCAAATATTGCAACTGTTCACCTGGTGATTTCATTGTGGTGACTCCATTGATGTGAATCCACTCGCGACTCCACTGTTGCAGTTGTGGCTTCTAGAGGCAGACACACAAGGTCCACTCCATAGTTGCCTTTAGCAACACTTGAAACTGACCCAGAGAAAATTGTCAAAAGGGGAAAGGCCCCTTGAGAAGGTACTTCTACTGCTGAACCAGGTATTTATAATAATTTTCACTATCTTCCTTTATAAACTCCGATAGCTGCTTCTCATTCTCCTACTATACCGTCTGTTGGAGTTTTTCGAAGTTTAAAGATTGGGAGTGTTCCTGTTGAGTTTTCCCCTCTTGGTATAGATTTGGAGGGAGAAATCCTTGTCACTCCCCTTTCCCCTGAAGTTGTACCTTAGTCTATACCCCAGACCTTGGAATATTTTCCCACTCCAGGTTTTATTACTCCTCCTTCTGTTAGAGTTATTGATTTTGTAGAAAGGGAATCCTCTTATCCTTCAAGCCCTGTAGCCTTTTCTCCAAATCCTCTGTTGTTTCCCTTTCCTCCCAGGAGTTCAGTTCCAGTCTCTTTTGTTCGAACCCCTTCCCCTCCTAGCTCTCCTCCACCTACCATCCCTATGGCAGATGCTAACCCTCTTATGAACAGAATGGATGCCATAGTGGCTGCAAGATATGCCCCTTTAGTCCTACCTCAAACAATGAATGCTCTCCCTGCTAGAGATTACCTAAAGTATATGCCCAATTTCATGGGAGAAGAAGACATAATTGCTGAAGAACACCTTGTTGCTTTCTACAGTTATGCAGACAATCTGAATATAAAAAATGAGGACGTCTGGATGAGAGTTTTTGTCCAGAGCCTTGATGGTGAGGTTAGGAAATGGTTTAGGGGATTGACCCCTGGATTCATTGTTGGGATTGAAGCTTTGGATGATGTTTTCTTGAGACAATGGGGGGATAAAAAAGGCTTTATGTATTATATTACAGAGTTCGGAACCCTAAAGATAAAGGAGGGAGAATTTGTTTATGACTTCTCCAAAATATTCAAAAAAATGTACAATAAAATCCCTGCTGAGATAAACCCCACGGAAGCCTCTGCCAAGATTACCTATGATAGTTATTTTGACCCTGACTTATGCCTCCTGTTAAGAGAGATAATAGCTACCTCCTTGGCTTATATGCAAGATGCAACCTTGGAAGTAGAATCTAACATATTGGCAGTTGACCGACTCAGGAATAAGGCTGATAAAGATAGAGGAAGGGGAAGATCTTAAGCCTCGATCTCCTGTTCCTCTGTCGCCCCCCTTCAAATGGATGAAGTAACCAAATTACTCAAATCACTTTCAACTAGAATGGAAATATTGTAAATAGAATGGAATAAGACATACAAAAATCCTCAAAATGTCGATAACAGAGGCAACTTTAGGAGGTCGAATAACCATGCTCCTCATATTATGCAAAGAGAGCCTCAGAACAGAGACAAGGATGATCAGAAAGTCCAAACCCCTCTTCAGAAAAACCTTGTCATATATGATGGTGGACAGGAAGAGGACCTTGACCCAAAAATTCACTGTGTCGAAGACGCTTCTCCTCACTTAACTCAATCAACATACGAGGAGTCTCTCATGAACATTCAATTAAACGAGCTGAGAAAGGGGAATAAGGCTAGTGAAAACCCGAATAGATACAACCTCAGGTATAAGAAGAAAGATGGGAAGTCTGATGTCCCTGATCAACCTCCTAGAGTAGATAAGCCCGCCAAAGACACGACAAGCAGCAACAGGGAAAAGAGAATGCAGAACCCCCCACCAGTGGTCAAAGGACCTATCCCAGAGGTAAAATAAATTATGAAGCTCCCCTCCTACTTTAACTTTGAGCATGAATATTTCAGAATATTAGGATCCCGGTACCCCTTTTAGAGTTGGTCAAGCATGAAGACTTTAAGAGATCCACATCTAAATGGTTGTTGCTTGAACCTTTGAATCATCCCTCAGACTCAATCAATTTGCAAGACGGGAAGCCAAAGGTAATCCTAGGTCCCATGGTAGAATATAGAGGCAATTCATCCCCTCCCTTCTACACATCACTAAACATACATGACAAGGTACTTCATAATTGTCTAATGGATTTAAGGGCCTCTCATAACCTCATGCCCAAAACTGTCATGGAAGAATTAGGTCTAGAAATCACAAAAGCATACCATGACTTGTATTCCTTTGACTCCAGGAAAGTGCAATGTCTTGGGGTCATAAAATATCTAGTTGTGACCTTGTTTCATCTACCCATGAAAAATGTGGTCATGGATATCATGGTGGTTGATGTTCCTCCCAATTTTGGCATGCTATTGTCAAGATCTTGGATAAAAATACTTGGGGAAACATTGCAGATGGACCTCACATATGCTATCATTCTTGTGTTTGGGGGGGAGCATAGAAGACTATATAGAGAAGCTCAGTTGGCCTACATTATCAGTGATGAAGAAGATCCCACCAAGCATCCTATATTTTCACTTGACATTGATTTTGGATCCATCTTATTGCAGCTCACTGATGCCCCTAAGCCCCCTCTTAAGATCAGAAAGTCCATTACTCTCTGTGAAGATTCTCCTCCGATTACCACTATGTGGAAAATGTTCTTTGATGGATCCTGTTCTAGAGAAGGTGTTGGTGTCAGAGTAGTCCTTACTTCCCCTACTCAGGAAACTATATCTTTGTCCTACAATCTATAATTTGAAACTACCAATAATGTGGCAAAATATGAAGCTCTTGTTTTGGGTTTGAGGGCTGCGAAAGACATGGGAATTGAAGAACTAGCAGTATTTGGAGATGTTGAACTAATTGTCCATCAGGTAAAAATTGTTTATAAATCCAAGCACCCTAGGCTAAAGAATTACAGGAATGAGGTGTGGGACCTAATTGAAAATTTCCTCTCAGCTTTCAACATTTCATTTATTCCAAGAGAGGAAAATACTATGGCAGATTCTTTGGTCATCTCAGCGAGCCAACTCAGGATCCCACTACCACCTAAGATTAGGTATGATGTTGAGATTAGACATAGGACTTTTTAACCTGACAATATCAAGCATTGGAAGGTGTTTAAGGATGATCTTGAAATCAGAAGATTTCTTGAGTCGATTGATGATTTCTTTGCATTACATATTGATCAGGATCATGATGTCGAAGGTGACCCTCCCCCAAGATTATTTTTGAATAAAATTTATAATCACCATATTGTTCAGTTGCCTAACAATCACATTCTGAAGGGACTAATTCCATTAGAAAGATTGTTTGATGGGAACAATGTGGCAGTAAAGTTTAAGGATCCAGTAGAGGATGTTGATGTAGCCGAGTGAAATATTGGTACAGAGGAGGATCCAAAGTTCATCAAGTTATCTAGTAGCCTATCAAGGGAGCAGAGAGCTGAGTATGTTGAGCTATTAAAATAATTTGTTGATGTGTTTTCCTGGACCTATGAAGACCTCAGGACATAAGACATAGCCTTCATCAAGCATAAGATCCCATTGAGAGAGGAGGCCAAACCATTTAGGCATAAATTAAGGTCAATAAATCCTATCTTGTTGCCTATTATGGAAAAGGAGGTAAAGAAGTTGCTTGATGCCAAAATCATTGTCCCTTTGAGATATTCTGAGTGGGTAGCCAACCTGGTCCCAGTGAGAAAGAAGAGTGGAGAAATCAAACTCTTTGTCGATTTCAAAAATCTAAATAGGAGCTCTAAGAAGGACAATTACCCGCTGCCTAAGATGGAACACATATTGCAGAGGGTGACTGGTGCATCTAGGATTTCCATGATTGATGGATTTTTTGGCTACAATCAGATATCTATCCTGCCTAAAGATAGAGAAAAGATAGCCTTCACCACTCCTTGGGGCACATTCATGTATGCCAAAATTCCCTTTGGATTGATGAACGCAGGGGCGACCTTCTAGTGAGCCATGGACATCGCCTTCGTTGGAGAAAGAGATAAATTTGTGATCATTTATCTGGATGACATAATAGTCTTCTCCAAATCTGATAAAGAACATTGTCGACATCTAATAAATGTCTTCTCAAAATGCAGAAGGTTTGGTCTCTCCCTAAATCCCAAGAATTCCTTATTTTCCATGCAGGAAGGAAAATTGTTGGGACATATTGTTTCAGATAAGGGGGTTGGGATTGATCCAAGTAGAGTAGAATCTATTCAAGCCCTAACACTTCCCATATCTAAGAAATAAGTTCAGTCCTTCCTGGTAAAAATCAATTTTCTGAGAAGGTTTGTTTCAAATTTTGTTGAATTGGTGAAGCATATCACATCCATGCTCAGAAAGGGGAACGCAATAAGATGGACTACTGAGTCTAGAGGATCCTTTAACCAAATCAATAAGGCACTAAATGAAGCACCTGTGCTTATCAGTCCTGATTATTCCAAGGATTTTCTGATCTTCTCCTTTGCCTCTTTTGATATAGCGACAGTTATTTTACTGCAAAAAAATGTTGAAGGGTTGGAGTAGCCCATTTCCTTTTTCAGTAAAGTGTTGAGGGATGTTGAGGTAAGATACTGATCCGAAATCGGATCTAGTAGCTTGATAGGGCTTGAAAAATGCTCAAAAATGAAAGTGCTCAGAATGCGATGAAACCTATGCCATTGCGTCCGTCTAGTCTTCCTGATTCCGGTGGTATATTTACTTTCTCAAACGAAATCTGTATGGAGAAGATATCGCGTTCTGTCTGAAAAGTCAAACAGGCAAAAAAGGGGATGAATGTATAGTCTGTATAGTCCACGTGGCATGACCGTACAGTTGACGTGGCATATCCGTACAGCTGACATGGTGGTTTCAGATTGCGACACGTGGTAGCCTGGGATGACGACACGTGGCAACACCAGGAGGCGACACGTGACAGGCAAATTTGGCCGAATGGGCGTACAGTTGATAACTGGATCAGACAGATGGAGGTATACTGTAGTGTGCAACAAATCAAGGATGAGGCCACACAAATAAAATTGGCATCTTTGAGACTTGCAGGTACAACTCTTATCTGGTGGCAAAGCAAGCTGCAAAAAGGAACACAAGATGTGGGTAAAGTATTTCCATCATGGAAGAATTTTATTTCTGCA
>JASDQU010203283.1:8524-18945 GCA_032191745.1 Picea mariana | reverse complement strand
CCATTATTATAGGCGAATTCTACCAAATGCAGGTAGTCTTCCCATCTTGATGGTTTGTCCATCACGTACATTCTCAGCATATCCTCTATTACTCTGTTCACCCTCTCTGTCTGTCCATCGGACTTAGGATGATAAGCTGAACTAAAGTTCAGATTCGTTCTGAATCCTTTGAATAATCCTTTCCAGAAATTCGAGGTGAATTTTGGGTCTCTGTCGGACACAATCGTTTTAGGAATTCCATGCAATCATGCCACTTCCTTTAAGAATATATCAACAACATCTGTTGCCTTGTGGGTGGTTTTCAGTGGAATAAAATGGGTAGCTTTTGTAAGCTTGTCCACCACAACCATGATCGAATCATGCTTCTTTCTTGTTCTGGGCAATCCTGTAATAAAATCCATGGTCACCACTTCCCACTACAACTCAGGAATGGGCAAAGGATGCAACAACCCTACTAGGTGCCTATGCTTAGCCTTAACTTTCTGGCACTCCATACATTTGGCGATGTAGTCAATGATCTCCCTCTTCATACCCGGCCAAAAGTAATGGCTTTTGACTGCTTCTAGAGTCTTCTAATATCCAGGGTGTCCAACATAAGTCATGTTATGCATTTCTTTTAGAATCGCAAGTTTCAATTTCTGGACATTGGGTATATACACTCTGTCTTTATACAGGAGTAATCTATCAATTTCCAAGGTGTAAATTTCCTTTTTCTGTGGTCTCTCATGCGGCTGTAGCTTTGCTACTAAGTCTCTGTACTGCAAATCATCATTTGCAGCTTCCAAAATTCTACCCTTGATATCAGTCCTATACATGCTAATGGTTGAAGTATGTAAGTCATGCACTTTTTTGCTGAGTGCATCAGCCACCTTGTTTTCCTTCCCCTTGATATGCTTGATATCAAAGTCGTATTCGCACAGAAACTCCAGCCACCTACTTTATCTAGCGTTTAAGGTCGGTTGCTCAAACAAATATTTTAGACTGTTGTGGTCTGTTCTCAATTCGAAACTCATTCCCATGAGTTAATGTCTCCATTTCCTCAGAGCGTGGATGATTGCTTCCATCTCCAAATCATGAGTGGCATAATTCTTTTCATGCACTTTCAGCTTCCTGGACTCATAACAGATTACAAATCCATCTTGGCTGAGAACTCCTCCCAACCCTTCCTTACACGCATCTGTGCACACCATGAAATCCATATTTGGATCTGCAGTCCTCAAGATTGGAGCGTTGGTTAACAGCTGCTTCAATCGCTGGAAACTATTCTCACACTCTTCAGTCCACTAAAACATTTTCTACTTCCTTTGTGAGAAAGTGATAGGATGAAATATCTTTGAGAACCCTGCTATAAATAATCTGTAGTAGCTCGCTAGACCCATAAAGGATATGACTTCCGCCACATTCCTTGGTGCTGGCCATTCTCGAATGGCCTCAACCTTTTCAGGATCCACAACGATCCCTTCTTTTGAAATAATGTGCCCCAAGTAATGGATCTGCCTTTGGTAAAATGAGCATTTGCTCAATTTGGCACACAGTTGGTGTCCTCTCAACACTTGCAGCACTAGTCTCAGGTGTTGTTCATGTTCTTCCTCTGACTTGGAATACACCAAGATGTCATACAGGAAGACTATGACAAACTTGTCTAAATAGTCCCTGAATACACCATTCATCAAGCACATAAAAACAACAGGTGCGTTTGACAGTCCAAACAACACCACTGTGAACTTGTAATGACCGTACCTTGTTCTAAAGGCAGTCTTGCTAATGTCCTCATCCTTTATTCTTACCTGGTGATATCCTGATTTGAGATCTATCTTCAAAAATATTTTCGCACCCTTCAACTAATCGAAAAGATCATCGATCCTCAGCAGAGGATACTTGTTCTTGATAGTTACCTTGTTCAATTGCCAGAAATCAATGCACAACCTCAATGTCCGATCCTTCTTCTTCACGAATAGGACTGGGGCACCCCAAGGTGACACGCTAGGGCGAATGTACCCCTTCTTTAGAAGCTCTTCAAACTACAATTGCAACTCTTTCAGCTCTGGCGTACTCATTCTATATGGAGCTTTCGACACTGGAGTTTCTCCAGGCATCAAATTTTAAAAATCGATGTCTCTCTTCGGAGGTAGTCCAGGTACCTCCTAAAATATGTCTTTGAACTCTGTGAGTGCCTCATGTTCTTCAATCCTTGAGACTTTGTCTCTGGATGCTTCCTCCACATGACCTGCAAATAATTGACATCCTTTTCTGTAGCACTTATTCATTTGCATGGCTGAGATTTCTCTAATATCCACAGCTCTAGGAATTCCTTGGACTATTTTTCAATTCCCCTCCTCATCTAGGCATGTAAACCTCTTGTTACGAAAATCTAGGAGGGCATGGTGTTGGTCCAACCAGTCCATTCCAATTAAACAGTCATAAGATCCTAAAGGCAAAATATTCAATTCAGCCTTCGTGCTCAGTCCTTTCATGTCCATAGGATAGGACTTCACCAACTCAGTGAATTTCCTCTTGGTTCCTATAGCCAACTGCACTAACCAAGACTTTTCATGTTTTCTTCTTGATAAATGCAAAATTTCCACCACCCTAGGATCTACATAACTATGGCTAGCCCCTGAATCGATTAAAATACTAAATGGTTGGTTGTTAATCATACCTTCCACTTCAATCATGTGCGATTGAAATTCTGCTTGCTTGTTGTCCAGGGCTATGTAGATCCTTGGCATTATACTGCCCATATCCTCCACTATTTCAGCTTGCTAAACATTGTATATGGTTCTCACTTTATCTTTTCTATGGGGGCAGTCTCGGTACCTATGGTTTCCTTTACAGCCCCAACACTCCATAGGTGGCGGTTTGGGCTTTTGTTCATCCACTTCAGCCTTCCTGGGCTCCCTAAAGGATGATTGTTCCTGAGGACTGTTTCTGAAAAAGGGAGGCTTGTTTCCCTTCATTCTCTGCTCTTTCCTGAACTTCTTCTGATCATCCCAAGCCTTCCAAAAAGTAGGCCTTTCTATTTGTTGTTCATACAAGCAGTTTTCCCTTCTTATTGTTTCTTCCATAGTCTTGGGATCATCATATTGGATCTTGTCACTAATGGAAGGTGGCAGTCCACTCAGATATCTCTAAATCTTGATAGCCTCATCTTTGATGAATGGAACATACTTCAGTAGTTCCAAAAACCTTCATTCGTATTCATCAATGGTCATGCTGCCTATCTTGATTTCGAAGAACTCCTTCATCTTTCTGTCATAGTATCTTTTAGTCAGGTATTTCTTCTTGAAATACCCCTTGAAATCCTTCCAAGTGACATATTTCTCTCTAATGTGATGCACCTGCACAAATTGATCCCACCACATGGATTCTTTTCCTTTCAATTGATACATCACAATTCTTCCTTCTGCATGAGCGAAATAATTCTGCAGTTGGAAATATTTCCTCATGCCAAGCAACTAGGTTTCGGCATCTTCCTCCTTCTTATGTTCTCCATCGAACATTGGAGGATTGATATTGTTCATCTCTCCCTTCAATTCATCCACTCCAGATCTTCAGTGTTTTCTGGTAGGGGACGGGATTGAACTACTGTGTGCCTCCCTACTAGAATGCTTTGGGGAGCGACGATGATGTCTGCTACCACTCCTCGATCTTCTTCTCCTCTCAGGGGTTCTGACACTTGTTGATATTCTTTTCCTCTCAGGGATTCTGACACTTCTTGATCTTCTTTTCCTCTCAGGGGTCCTGCGACTCTCTGTCTTGCTTGAGTCACTCCTCTTCTCCAATTTCCTTTCTATTCTTTCCAGACTCTTCAACATTTTTAAGTTGAATTCACCCTGTTGATCCTTGACCCTCATGAGCTTTCGGCTATAAGCTCGGTGAGCCTGGGCATATTTCTGCAATATTTCAATGAGTTTCATCATATGTCCCTCCTTATCCATCTCTTTTCCATGCCAATTAGAGTTTGATCCTTCGATTCCCAAGTTGACATCCCTTCCTACCCTTTCATCCTTTGTTTCAGAGGCAATCTGCACCTCTTCCAATTCCATACTCGATGTCGGTTTTCAGCTGTCCTGACACTCGTTGAAATCTGCACACACAACGTACAGTCAACCGGAGTTTCTCAAGCCTTATCCCTTAATAAAAACCACAACATCCATTAACCAAAATGAATAAGAAAACATTTCAAATTCACTAATTTTTCTGAACTCTGTTTGGCTCTACAAATTTTTGGGACTTCGATTTTCGGGGTTTTTGGTCCTCGGAGTTTCTCGCACTCGCTTCCCTCTTCACCTCCTAACTCCTGAACTTCCAACCTCTCTTCCCCTGGGCCCACAACACAGCTGTCACCAACCCCGGTGGTGCATGGTACGTTCAGGAGGGTCCACATCACCTTCGATGATGTCATCGGGTCCCACCATTCTCGATTGTCTTCTCAACTCACTGGCACATCGTGCACACCCATGTGTCCACGTTCATTCCAAGGCAATCCAATGGTTAGAATTCTCTCGGATCTGTGACACAGATCTTTTCGGTGTTTCATGGTTTTGGCATTGGGAGTTCGTGCATCCCCACATCTCGAACTTTCGTTTGCCGAAATTATGAAATTACTGTCTACTCTTCCACTTGATCCAACGGTCAAGTTCCTCTCCTACGATCTATGATGTATATCATTTCAGAATTTTGGGTTTCACTATTTTACGACTTGCGAAAAAAAGGTTCTTCCCTTTTGGTTTCTTGGGTGTCAAAGCGTCATCCAATAGCCACGTGTCTCCCCAATGGACGATCCCAATGAATTCAGGATTTCGCGTATCATGATTTCCACGTTCTTGTGCAACTCGAAAGGGTTTTTAAACCCTGCGCATGTTTTCCAGATCTGACGGTCATGAGGGTTCTCCTTTTCCTTGAACAGATCCTATGACTCCAACACTTTTGGTGTGGAGCCCTCTCTCCCCATGTCCAGATGCCACCCCGGCTGCGGTTTCATAACATCGCTATACCTCCTAAGCTTGGTAACATGATCAAGTAACTCCTTAACACTCAGGATCATTCAAAGGTCCGAAATTGACCCTCCAGACATAATTTCTCCTCAAACCCTCGGTCCAAAGACCACTCAACTGGCCCATCTAGGTTCAACGTCGAAACCTTGGCTCTGATACCAAACTGTAACACCCCCATTCTGGGCCAGGCAGGCGCTACTTCACGGAATAACAATCTCATACTTAATTCTATATATAAGACATGCATTTAAGTAAATGACACACATTTAAAACTCAGAGTAACCATAAGAATTACTGCTATTATAAATAATCAATGGCTTTAACATTAATTCATATTCCTAGACGAATACATGATAAATATAACTACACAGACATGTAGAAAAGTAATTAAAACATCATCTAGTACTTATCTTGAAACGATGGTACTTCCACCAACTAGGTGCAGGCCTTCCACGAACCTCCCAGCCTTAGACCACACTACTCATCTAGCTCAACAGTGGGTCACCCCCGAGCTGAGACTAAGCTCCACCCTCAAGGCAAGGAATCCTAGGCTAGGCTGAGGTTACAGGGAAAACACACAGTCACAAGGAAGGATTCTTTCCCAGGAACCACTTATGCCCACTGCCCACAGACTCTCCTTCCCCACATGCCTGTTCCACCCAAGGAGTATACACCTTCTCTGTCACCTAGATAGTCCTTTAGCTGCTAAAATCCATTGCCTTGGGTTTTAGCAACAGATTGGACCGGAAGTCTCCGAGCTATGTGGCAGCTACAGGGTTCCTTCTAGGATTTCTCTCCTTCCTCTGCACACTCTCTTACCTGGAGAGAGTCACTCATAGGCCCAACAACCTGTTCTTCCAACTTCAAACACCTCTCTCACCTAGAGAGAGCGTTGTACAAATTGGCCAACAAGCCACACAAGATCAAACACTACACGTCCACCACAATCAATGAAAATCCAGACACGGACACCCTAGGGCAGCTACAGACAGGTGCAACAACATAACCAGGCTTAGAAAGGATGGGACACTTCTACTTTCTCAATCTGGTAGCATGGGATAGACTCACACTCTGGATTCTCAAGGATGCATGACCATTTGTCCACACAGTGGTTGATTCAGACTCCATGGTTTAGAATAGAGAAGGGGTGTACCGGCTTTCCAAAACAACCACAGACTTTTTCCTGAAATCAACACAAGCTTCTGGTTCAGGGGATGTATGATTCAGAATATGCATGAGGTCTCCTGCAGAGGTCGGGCCAGTTCACACTTAGAAAATCGGGTAGAATGGAGGAGGACCCCCACCACGAATCATCTCAGCTGTTTTATTTGCATGGGCCTGGGTTGACACTTGTCACCCATGAAGCTGCATGCTTCCATCAGCGTGCGTTGCTCCCACCATTTGGAAGTGACTTGTCATTCAAAAATAACTTAGGATAAAAAAATATTATTCACATGGTATTTTTGGAATAATATTAAAATATTATTCCCAAGGACTTAAGCCCCTAGGCTCCACACTTAGCCCCCTTTTCCCACCTTCTAGCCCCTAATCCCTTGCCCACTCTGTGGAATCTTAGTCCCCCATCACTCATTCATCGTGGTCGGTCTGCATGTGGTGGTGTTTATATTTTATTAATGTTTTGCATTGATACATGTACAAAATCAGGCTCTTGGCCTTGAACCCTTAGGGTCTCTGGCCTAACAATCACATAAGCCCACTAGCTTATATAAAATTGGCTCACCAGCCTATAAATTTTTTTTACATCTCATTTCATAAACAAGATTTACAACTGGGCTCGGCCTTGGGGACATTACAGCGAGCTTCTCCGTCAACTTCTCGAGCCGAACCATCCCGACCATCAAATGAGAAGTGAACTAAGCACAGGGATGATCTCGTGAATGCTAAGTTGATTCTAAGCATGTTACCTGGCTATCTACCACCTTTGAGCGATGCAATAAATCAAGATAGTGTGCCTAGAGACTTTGAGTATGCCTTGATCACTGCATACCTCTTGAAAGGGATATGCGCAGTTCACGCAGACCAAGAAAAGATTGCAGCGTTAAAGTTTAGTGATTTCAATCTCAGTGACAGGAAGGTCTACAACATGCTTTCCCTACATAAGTACCTAAACAAAAAAAAGGGAAAGAATTCGAAGATCGTCCCTTAGTCATGGACCCATAACCTCACGCAGTCCACCTTGATGAACGTTATAAAGATTCCACACTTCAAACGACACCAGGAGGTGAATGCATGTGTAAAATTGTTGTTTTCTTGTTACCATGGAGGTTATCTATGGTTAAACAGTCGCATAACAGTGGATCCAACATTGATAAATTGGATCACAGGGCTAAGTATGCAAGGCCCTGACCCACCATATTTCTATCCCAGAAAAACCATGGATCACACTCTAGCACAGAGGATCAAGGACACCTACGGTGATGTCGAGAAGGGAACACGAGGCTACAAGTTAGCTTCTATCCAAAGCATTGCAGTGCGCCTCGCATGTTAATTGAACGCATGAAAGTTAGTATGAAAGAAACAACCCACCCAAGTCACTGGTTTTGTAGTCGACCTCGCGGGGAAGTGCACAGAGGGCCTACAAATGAATTGGGTGAAGTACCTGGTGAACCAATTAGCGCTTGACTATAGAGAAGCCCAGGATCAAGGGTACAAATTTCACTTCAGCTGGCTATTAATCCTGATCACTTTCATTACCTAGGAGATGCCAGAAGGTGCGACCTTTCTGGACATCGATCCCTTTGAACCATTGGCTAGGAAGTTCAACACACTATGTTATTCAAGCGACATGAATAAACAGTGGCCGTCCAATGTTGTATTTCATGCATACTACAACGAGCTGAAGGTATCCATACAGTCTGCACCTTGCATAACTCCGAATACTTTACATAGGTTCTGGCCTTTGATGAAATTTAGCGCGGACCACCATTTCATTTATATCACAGCGCATGCTGATGAGCACAAGCAACAACTCCATTCCCACTACAAGCTAATGGAGGAGGAGTTGGAGGAGATCACCAAGGACTGGTCAGTGGACCTCCTCAATCCAGCAGACCCCGAGGAGATCTCCGATACAGATAGTCTAGAAACTGCGCAGGATACACCCGGACCTAGCAGGATGAAGAAAACTGAATAGGTTTAGGATTTAGACAATGCATATGTGAATACTACTTCCATCTCACCAGAGCAAGGAGGTGATGGTGGACGGATAGATGGCATAGAATTTGAGCAGAAGAAAGGAGAGGTTACACCACCTAGAGATGAGGAGGACCCCTCGAAGAAAAGGAAGGCTCCCCCCCGAATCCTTCCTCCTAGATGAAATCAAAATCTTCTATGACCAAAATGTAGACTATCCTCACCTCATATGACTTTGATTTCAGTATAGCAGCCTTGAATGATGCTTCGCTGGAGATAGCAGAGAAACAAGAGGCTAAGTAGGAAGCGATGTACAATACAATTGATATTGATCTCCAAGGAGTACAACAAGCACTACAGTCCAGCCGCATAGTCTCCATTGCACCTCTACCATTAGGAACACTAGAACTAGAAGATGAGCCAACTCAACTCCATCGAATAGCTGATACAGTCGAAGCTTGCCTTCAACGAGTGCAAGAAGAAATAGTGCAAGCCACCCAGGCTTTGACACAAGTACAAGGAGTCCTTGTAGAGAAATGTAGTACTGCAGAGTGGGAGAAGCTTGCTCTCTAGGAAAAGTTTGACAAAGAAAAATCCCAACTGTAGAAACAAAAGGAACAATTTCTCACAGAGCAACTTGAAGTAAAATAAATGGTCAATAGAGCACTTCGCTCTGTGACAGTTGTATAAGTAAAGGTCGAAGAGAGAATTCCATAGCAAGTAGTGCAACTTGAAGAAGTGATCCGACAGCTACAACAATGCATAGTAGATTTGGAGATACGCGCAGTACCCAAGACCCCTCAAGATGTAAGAGACCAAAGGGAAGAAACCACCAGGAGCACAGTTGAGAGACTGAAGGCTCTTGTCAGGGAGTGAAAGAAGTTGAGTAACCACAGTGCCCAAACATATGAGAAGATCACTGAGAATCCATAATTGTAGGCACTGAAGTCAGAGCTCCAAGAAGCAAAGCAACACACAGAGATACTAGAGGTGTAGCTGAAGGCCCTATCAGTTGCAGAAAGAATGAAGCGGTCTCAAGAGAAACGCACCATCCAGCAACAGATCCATATGATTCAAAGAAAAGTTATGGAATTAACTCAATGGCTCCAACTTTTGCAAGATAAGACCTATCAGTTGTTCATAGAGGTCGAGAGTCGAGGAGCAGAGCTAGATAAGGTTGTTAATGTAGCATAACAACTCCTAGAAGGGCCAGTGAATGACATAGTAATCCAGGAGTTTGTCGAGCAAGAGTCCATAGCACAACAATAGGTCGAAGCATCTTGAGCCAAGATCGAGGCATTCGAGGCATAAATAGTCAGACCAAATCTGTGCTCTAATAAGTATCATAATTATAGATATGTGTCCCAGCTAAAGTTGCTGACACCTGAGTCTCACAACCACCCCTTCCTCTACCTCAGGTGAGACTTCATCTTCTTTACAGGTGTTGCTGAAAGGGTCAGTAGTTAGGGTTTTGTTGGTGCACTATTGTAGCATTGAACCCTGGGTCTACCCCTATGCCAATAGAGATTGAAGAATATGTTTTGTTTTCCTCTCTCTCAGAATCTATGACACTTGGAGAGGATACTTGGCTCATATATAGTGGTTCCTGTAAGCACATGATAGGTTAGAATAACACTCTCTCCAACCTTATAGAAAAGGACCCCCCCAGAAAGTTTCACTTGGAGATGATTATCAATACCCAATCAAAGAAATGGGAGAAGCCATGTACAAACTTGATTCAGGAACTCCGATGAGAATGAAGGATGTACTATATGTACCAGGTTTGAAAAACAACTTACTTTCTATTTCAGATCTAGATAAGAAAGGTTTCATAGTTGCATTCATAGATGGTGAAGTTCTTATGTTGTCTAAAGGAAAAACTATAGAATATGCAATTTATTGGAATAGAAGAAGGAGGTTTGTATAAGTTAAAAGGTCACTCAAATTTAGCCTTGATACACTCTACTAAAAGTCCTTGTGAACTTTGGAATAGAAGGCTAGCTCACATCAACTACGAAGCCTTACCATATGTGAGTAAGGTAGTTACAGGTTTACCAGAACTAAAGTTTTATCATGAAGGTGTATGCAAGGGATGCAGACAAGGAAAGAACACAAATAATCCTTTTCCAAAGAGTGACATTAAAGTAGAAGGAATTTTGGAACATGTCCACTCAGATGTATGTGGTCCAATGCCATCAACCTATCTAACCGATTATGTATGATATGTATCATTTATTGATGATTACTCTCGTAAAACTTGGGTTTATTTCT
>JASDQU010203279.1:21147-34003 GCA_032191745.1 Picea mariana | reverse complement strand
ATACAATATCTTCTTTATGTCTACAAAATCCAAGTTACCTCAATACTATAGTCATTTGTCTATCACATAGCTCATTATCGTGTAGGTTAGTTCACCAATAACACATATTGATGCAGATACATCACAAATTTATATAAGAATCCATATTTGCATTGATGCTCAATTAAGAAATGTATTCTTCTTTACATCATGCATTGCATCTATTATACATTCACAACATAACTTGAATTGGTATACATGTGACGAACTTACCCATTTAAATTTTCATGTTTAAATAATCAAATAACTATCTTTTTCATGAGCATATATCATGTAACATACAAATAGGTCTAGAGGTACACATCTCAATTTCCAACATAGTCTAACTGACTCCAAAAAAATGCTAAACTTTGAGTTATTAAGATTAGTAAACAACAATGTTATAACTACCTAAGGTCAAAATATGGGGCGTTACACTATTGTATATAATTGTTCAGAACTTCATAACCCTTAAAATATTTTTGTTTATTCTCTTTTCGGACTCCGATGTTTATTTCGTTATGTTCTTGTTTTATCTTTGGTTAGGGATCTGTAATTTCTATATTATTATGATTGTGAAAGTACAAATCTTGTGGCGACATTCATGACTTGAATTCATATGTTTGTTGTGAATCTTGTGTGTTCTTGAATCAAACTCTAGTTGAAAATTGTTTCTTTATTTTTATACTATCATTCATGGCTGAAGAATTTATTACCAAGATCTAATGATGGGACCCCATGTTTGTTGCGAGGGTACCCATAAAACCAACCTTGGTCCGCTTCTCCCTTTTGTTCTATGGATGACTCCTTCAATAGTGTAGATAGGACAACAGATCCCCAATTGCAGCTAAGTGTCGTCTTTATATTTATCTGTGTTAATTATTTTGTAATCATTTACCCTGGTGATTATTCTACATTTCGGCATTTGAATTGTTATTCAGTTGAATATGATATTAATTAAATTTTCTTGCTTTTCTTGCAGGTATGCGCACATTCGAAGTCTCTGGATTCGAAGAAATCTTATGGTACAAAAGGTACTCGGGTTCCATATTACCCATCCAGGTTCAATCGAAAGAAAACGATCTTATCCTAGAATACAATCGTAATGGAATTTTACACCAGACCCCATAAAAACAGGTTATTTGTATATTCAAACTCTGTTATGTAGGGTTGAATACCTTTTAAGTGTCAGTCCGACTATGAGATACGAGACATATTTATGTGTATTTATAATACCAATTTCTTGTTTCTACGTTAATGAAAAAAGAGTAGGACTATGACTACTTGTTCCAATGTATAATTCAATACTCTATATCGATAGTACATGTACTCAGATACTAAAATTCTATTGATACCCTCTTCTGGTTCTACTGTGATCTTTATAAAAGCCAGACAATCTTTAGTTAACTCATGTAGCCACACATCTGCAATGTATATGTATTTATGTTTGTGTGTTTTTCCAAAAAATCAAGTTCTTTAAGTTCACTGAGCTTTTCGCTCCTACCGTATTTTATGTCAAACAAAGACTTCATTTTGTAAATGACTAAACTAGACAAGATTAAGCTATTGGCATAAAAGGAAAGAATCTATTTACCTTCCCATGTAATCATTGAGACTCTTATTGTGTCAATCATTAGATGTTTTAAACAGATTATAAAACCTTATGTACAGTTACTATATATATATATATATAATTATTCTTATCATATATAGATATTTATTACAAGTCTCATTTTGACATGAATATGGTTGGATATTCTTCACTAAGTGATACAGATCTGCATAGTTACTTACAGTAATATACATATGCATATATATTATTAATTCTCAAGTACATTTCCAACACTTTCTTTAGCATTTGTTGAGTTTAACAATTTCCTTCAATTGATTTCCTATACATATATAAACACATGTTGGTACTATTATAAGTAAAAATAGGACTAGCCTTATTTAAACTAGATGCGTCCTCGAGTATGTTTACATAATTCCATTCCATTCATAGTTAAGATACATGAGAATTTTACTCAATGCATATAACTAAATTGTAAGGATTTATCCTACAGTTTACTCCCTCCATAAAAAATTCAATCAACAGAAATAATTCATACAGAATTAAAATAGACATGCTCTTTCAACCATTAAATCAAAACGACTTTTGATTAGAATGTTATTCAAAAAGAATAATTCATTCATAATTAAATAGATGTATTCTATCATCCATTTAAATCAAGTACATTCAATTAGAGAAATATTAGATGAACATATATGAGCAAGTTGTCGAACAACAAATGGAACAACCAAGTTCCTCCCAACCTTAGAACAAAACAACCAATCTACTTGCTCCATTCATCCCCTAGCCTGACCATGAATCCATGAGGGTGAACTCCATAAATCCTCCTTAGCTACAATCCTTCTTCAGTTCTCATAAAAATTCTCCTTGCCACACACTCACCAAACAATGTTTGTAATGAACCTCAAATTTTCAATAAAAAAAATAAAATTCTATGGAACGTTAATCTACAATTTCATTAACCGATTCGTAGTTAAGGAGAGGAACTATGTAATCAAATTATTTATCTCCGTGAGGTATCTTATATTATGAATATCAAACGATGACATTTCTACCCAGCCTAATCTCTCTTTGAACATAAATCTTGAATGAGTAACTCTCTACAATTCTAACAATTCCCTTCAGACCCAAACTTATTCTAATACTCACATATGTATATCTATAGAGTATATCAGACTTAGGAATTAAGGTCCTAATCTCTCCTTTAAACATGAGTTCTATAATTGCACGCAATTCTATCTCATTTACCTTGGAACAAAATTCGTATACCACTTCTAAAGTAATGGGGTTGGGATTATACCCCTTAGTAGGATATCAATGGCTTAACATAAAATACTTGGAATTAATTTGGTATGGTCCAACTCTTCAAACAGATTCCCTGATGGATTATTCGTGGTTAGTGAACTTCCAGTCACAATTTACATAAAGGTTTGGGTAACGAACTCCCACACTAATACTTATTTAACTCTGTCTTAACTAAGCGATGTCTCAATGAAGTCTCATTTGAACAGTATGTTAATTGAAATGAAACAGTTGCGATGAACGTGTTCCAACTAGTCATGTCATGAAGGGACTATCATTAAATTCACGTTTTATTGATATAAGAAGAAGGGTTTACTTGTTAGAAAGGAGTTAAGGTTTTGCAGTTGCTATTAATGGAGGTTCTGTGTGTGTGAGTTTCAATGGTTTTCACCTGACCCTCCCTCCAATCTAGCCGTGCCAACTCTACCCCATCACATGAGCAGACCAACCTTTGAACCCACAACATTTAATATGCATAGAAAGGGTTCCTATTAGGGTTGGGTGAGTTTTCTATTGTCATTGTGCAGTCCTTTGAAATGGCTCTGTAATGTACCTCCAATTTAACATAATTTTTATTTTTATTTTTGGTACATTAATCCCCAGTATTTTTCGTTTAATAAAATCGTAGAACGGATACTTAAATTTTTTCTCTGATTTAAGCCTGTTTATCTACTTGTAAAAGAGTAAAACCTTATGCCATACTAACTTAACAACTTGTAAGAGAAGCTCCCAACGATTACTAGTACTTCTCCAACTCATATATTATTAAATAGATACCAATAAAATACATATATCCACCTATATAATCGAATTCAAGTTTTAAATCCCTTGTTAATATCGGGCTCTTTAGATTTTTCGTACAAGTTTAAACCCTTGAGAATTAATACTAGGACACCTACCTAGCTGTATGTATATCATAATTTATATCCTTAACATAACATGTATTAGGGAACATGTTAATGATATTAATGATGATGCATGAGTCGCTTCAATGTATTTTCTTTAAGGGGTCCATCGTGGTTATGACACTTTTAGTTCCCCATCATAATGATTGGAAAACCAGACCAATCCCGCAAAATTCTCTGCATGAATACATTGTAACTAAATCTCATCTCACCGATGGAGGTAACGAAATGATAACTAACTTGAAAAAAGGTTAGCGACTGGCTAATTCCACTTGGGCAGTCACGAAATGACTGATATTAACTTCACATCTTCATTGGTAAGGGAGAGAGATGTATCTTCTAGGAGGAGTTAAAGTTATGTCCCTGTAATTAATTAGGGCCCTCTAAATGCCAGTCCCGATGGCTCTCCCACCTGCCACTCCCAATCCTGGTATGCCAACTTTTCCCTAGCACATGGATCGTACCTTCAATGTTTAATATGAGTAGTACTCGTCTCCTCTTAGGGTTAGACGGTTCATCTCTTGGCATTGTGATTCCGAAGGGGAGGGTTCTGCATTATGATTTCCTCAACAGGGAAGGGATACCACCTTTTTCGATTAAATTTTTGTGAAGTCGATGACACAAAGGACTTCCTGGTAAGTTTCCAAGAGAGCTATCATATCTTGAATTTGAAACCAGAGTTCAGGGTTTGGTTGAGATGAAAATATTTACTTCTTGTAACCCTTATTTTGATTTTAATGGCCCCCTTTGCTCTCGATGATAATGTTTGAAGTATACGTATTTATATTCTGGTACTAGTTGTAGATGAGGCTTTCCCACTGTATCCTTGAGTCACTACTCTTTACCTCTTTAACCTATTGTTATACATCGTGGTCTGTTGTTTTTGTCCTTGTGGAATTATTTCTGGTTCTAACCCTGTGGCTAGTAACTGTATTTGAAAGTAACTATGAATAGTTCAGAGAAGTCCTTTCCTACGTTAGGTAAAGGTTCTAAAAATAGGGTCAAGTCTGTCTCTTAACGTTCCTGACTTTATATGTGACTGATACATATTGTTTGAAGTATGATAATGGGTTGATGAGGGTCTATCTCTCATTAAGTTAGAGTACATTCCGCGAGAATTCTCTTGACTTTGTGTATGATGTTTTTCCTTATGCTCTTCGATCTATTCGTAAAAGGGTTTATTAAGAAGGTGTAAATATTGAACTCGCACTGTTATTATTTTATTTTCAAAGTAATTGATTAAAAAAATGATTCTCTCTATTAATGATGGGACTCTGCCTGTTGCGAGGGTACCCATAAGAAGTTCCAGGGACCATCCTCCCCCTCGGCCAGGTTCGTTTATAATATAGGGGCACGACAACAGGTGGACACTAAGTTTTGGTTCCTAAGTTGAGTATCACCAGACATAGTTTTGGTCATCAATTTACCTTTCAATCTAAGTTTAAAGTCTTACTTTGTATTTTGCTAATGTTTTTCGGTGATGAAACTTGCAGGGTTTATGACCACCCAAGGTGCAGGTGTTGGCCCCTGCCCATCATAAAAAAGGTACTCGGGTTCCGTGATAGTGGCTCTCAAGATATCTCTTCAATTCCAAAGCATGGAGGCCGTGTTTCTATTCGTATATTTCTCTTGATATTAAGTAACATTTCCCATGCTCTGATTTCCTGTATCGGATGTCTGAGGGTTAAACCCTGATTTGTTTTTGTTATTGTTCCATTTAAGGGAAATGGGTATAGTCATGCATGGTGTAGGGAAATAAGATGTTATTTAAACACTAGAATTGGAGAAACTAGATCCAAGTTTATTGTTAGAGGAAATTATTTAATATGTTAAGCTTATCATCAGAGGAAACTTATTGTTTTAAATAAAAAGCTTTTCGAAAAAATTATCCTCATCGTTCTATTTGTTACCTTTGTAATTTCATGTATTCAAGAATCTCTATTTAAGTTACAGGAACCATCATTTCTTGATTTCATTAATGTCTGTATGAATGATCTCTCATTAACGATATTCTTATCTTCTGAACTTACCCAAAGATGATCGTTCAAGAAAGAGGGTTACACATCTCTAGATTTCTGAGTTTTATCGATTCTTGTCCTTCAAACAATTTCAATTTTTTTTCAATAGATTGAGTTTACTCTATAATTTTCTAAATAGTTTTTGTGAATAATAAGGAATTTAAAGTATATCTTACAATCTCACAATTGTTTGCACGAAACGTAGTAATGCTACTGTCATGAAATTTTAAGAACTTTTTTTTCTCTGAGTAAGACTCTCTATATAGTCGAATTGGAATACCCTACCTTTGTATACACAATAGTTACCGTTCAAAGCATATATAAGATGTATACATTATGTTTGCATCGTACATAGATATTGTATCTATTAAAATCATTATTCACTTGCCTATAGTAGGATACTAGCATACATAACTTTTCATTCGTGTAATAGCAAATTCATATAATTATATCATTGGGTTTAGAGTGAATTGTTCCCTTACTTATGTTCATTCCCATATACTTCATTATTTTGGTTCTATTCAAATCCAACTGTATAGATAATTGTGTCTAGGAAATTATGCATAGGAATTAAATTGCAGAATTAAATGTATACTTGTAAATAGATTTTCTCTTCCAAGTTCATTGATTCATATATATAATTCAACTTAAATGATTTAATTAAAGAGATATATGTATATCTATAAATAGGTTTGTTCATTTAAGTCCACTGATACATATATGGTTATGCTTTAAGTTTAATTTCAGGGAACATATCCAGAACTTTATCATACAAATCCATTTGATTATTCTAGGAGGATATAAAATGATTTATAACTTTTGTACAGGTTCTAATTCAATTGTAGAGGCTACCAGGAGATGATTTCAGAAAAAATTTATAACTATTCTATAGTAGGGTGGACTGCACATATTCATGTAATCGAATAGTCTTCACTTAGGTTATTGGATGCATACAGATTTTAACGATTTCACTATATCTGTAACTAATTCATCCCATAGAGACATAAATACTTAAATTTAGATACAACCAGTACCTTACATCAATTATATGTTCATTAAAACAGATAATGAGAATCATTTCAGTTCATATTTAACATGTACAGTGCATCAGATATAAAATCATTCAGACATATAAGGAATAGAGTAACATATCTGAACTAACTCGCGGAAAGACAAAGGGAACAACCACGTTCCTCCCAACAATAGAACCGAGCAGCCAAAATCACTTACATAGTTCCCCCCCTAGCCTGACCATGAGTCCATGAGGGAAAACATGAAAACAAAACTCTTTCTCAACAATGACTTTTAGTTCTAGCAGGTTCCTCTTGCCTCACACTCAATCCGAAGTGTTTGTAATAGCAAAAAAACCAATAGTCTCCTTCCCCCAGTATACTCGACAGTGTCTTTCCTCCTCAGATATGCTATTTATCAATTTGCTTAGGTATTTTTCCCTCCCTTGGGGATTTTCGCAGCTTTCTAAATCCCTAATTTTTAGGGGCTGCTAATGGCCAAATCATTGAATTTCCACTTGTAGCAATCAGTCTAGGGGTAGTTACAACATGTTCCCCACTCATGGAGTCATGTTCATCCAAATTCAACACGGTTGTTCCATTTGTCCTCCTACAATCAATATAAAATATTTTGTTTTCATAAAAGTGTCATAGTCAAATAGTTAGTTGGGTCAAATCAGGTCTCTTCCCAACAGTCATAATAATTAATTACAATTATTAAAATCAAAATTCGGAACTGCCATAAATGGAAAAAAGTTTCCAAATTTGAATTTACTAGAAACGGAATAAATTTCCAATAAATTTAAATTTCAAAAATATATTATTTTGGGGGATATCACATCCTTTCCCCCTCCAGTTAAACACTGTGCTCAGTGTTTGTTCCTTTCTTAGAATAGGATTGGATGAGATTTCTGCAAATCTCCCTCCAACTCGCAAGTGGCCTCCTCAGGACTAAAGTGCTTGCATTGAACCTTTACCTGAGCGATGGATCTGTTTTGAAGTGTTATTTCTCTCTGGTCCAGAATGCATAGGGGTTCCACCTGGAACTCGCCTTTGGGTTCCACCTGCACCATGTTCCAATCAATCATATGATTAGGGTCATGAATATACTTTTTCAACAAAGAAACATGAAATACATTATNATTTCTCTCTGGTCCAGAATGCATAGGGGTTCCACTTGGAACTCACCTTTGGGTTCCACCTGCACCATGTTCCAATCAATCATATGATTAGGGCATGAATATACTTTTTCAACAAAGAAACATGAAATACATTATGAATTCTTAGATTAGCTAGAAGTACAAGTTGATATTCTATGGGTCCAATTCGAGCTAGTATCTCAAAGGGCCCACAAAACCTGGGTGCCAGCGTGGCACAATTCCCTAACTTCAACGAACTTTTTCGGGCTTTGACCTTCAAGTAAACATGGTCTCCCACTTGAAATTCCAAGTGTCTTCTTTTCTAATATGCATAGCTCTTCTGTCTGTCCTGTGCTTCTTTCAAGTTATGTTGTACCTTTCTTACCATGTTCTCTATTTCTTGGAGCATCTCTGGTCCAACCATGAGTCTGTCAACTGGGTTATCCCAGCTAATTGGAGTCATACACTTTTTTTCGTACAGTGCTTTGAAAGGGTTCAACTTAGCCGAAGTTTGGTACCCATTGTTATATGCAAATTTTACCAAGTGTAGGTAGTCTTCCCACTTGTTCGGTTTTGTTATTACGTACATGCAGAGCATATCCTCTACAATTTAGTTTGTCCTTTCGGTCTATCCATCCATTTGTGGATGATAACTTGTACTGAAATTCAAATTAGTATTTAGCCCTGCAAACAATTCCTTCCAAAAACCGGATGTGAATTTTATGTGTCTATCTGAAATTACCATTTTAGGAATACCATGAAGTCTAAAAATTTCTTTCATGAATATTTCAACAATGTTTATAGCTTTAAAAGTAGATTTTACAGGAATAAAGTGTGCAGACTTACTGATTTTATCGATTACAACCATGATAGAATCATTATGTTTCTGAGTTTTAGGCAAACCTGTTATAAAGTCCAGCAATATGGTCTCCCATTTCGATTCTAGCACTGGTAATGGTTGTAATAGGCCCACTGGATGCTGGTGTTCAGCCTTAACCTACTGACAATCTTGGCACCTAGCCAAGTACTCTGCTATTTCACCCTTCATATTAGGCCATTAAAATAGTTTTCTAAGTGTTGTTACTATTGTCTGGTAACCTGAATGGATAGAATATGGTTTCTTATGCACTTTGTCCAAAACCGTTAATTTTAACTCTATCGAATCAAGTATGTAAAGTCTATTTTTAAATCCTAATAGTCCCTTCTTGTCGATACTTAGATCTGGTTTTTCTGAGTTTATGGTACTGTTTTGTAATTTTTCCATCACCTTGGTATAATTTCCATCGTTAATACCTGTCATCCTTATCCTTTGTTCCAGATCACTTTCTTCCCTGCTAATATTTATCTCAAATAACCCATGGACTCTTCTGCTTCAAGCATCTTCTACTTTGTTTTCCTTACCCTTGATGTGTCTGACCTTGAAGTCGAATTCACTCAAGAAGGTTAGCCATATTGCTTTTCTTGCATTAATATCTGGTTGGCTAAATAGATATTTCACCCCGCTATTATCTATCAATAGTAGAAATTTTCTACCCATTATGTAGTGTCGCCACATTTTTAAGCCCTGTATTACCGCTGCCAATTGTAAGTCATGAGTGACATAATTTCGCTAGTGTTCTTTTAATTTTTGGGACTCATAAAAAATAACGTGTCCTTCCCGAGTCACGACACCACCTAGTCCTTCTTTACTTGCATCAACACATATGGTGAAGTCTTTATCTGGGTCTGCTACCTTCAATATGGGTGCGGTTGTCAATAATTCCTTCAGTTTGTTAAAACTGTCTTGACACTTCTCTGACCAGTTAAACTTGGTCCCTTTCTTTTGTAAAGATGTGATAGGGTAGGATATCTTGGAAAAACCTTCTATAAACCTACGGTAATATCTGGTGATTCCCATTAATGATCGAATATCCACTACATCCTTAGGTACCAGCCCTTCCATGATGGCTTTTGTCTTCTACGGGTCTACGACATTGCGTTCTGCTGAAATTACGTGTCCCAGATATTGTGTTTCTTTTTGATAGAAGTCACACTTGTCAAATTTGGTGTACAGTTTGTGTCTTCTCAATGTTTACAGAACTATACTTAAGTGTTCATCATGTTCCTTCTTTGTTTTTGAATAGACTAGAATATCGCTGATAAATACTACCACGAACTTGTCTAAGTACTGACTGAAAATACTGTTCATCAGGCACAGAAACATGGATGGTGTGTTAGTGAGTCCGAAAGGTATGACTATGAATTCATAGTGTCCATATCTTGTCTGAAAATATGTTTTTCTTATGTCCTCGTCCTTTATCCTAACTTGATGATAATCGGATCATAAATCCAACTTTGAAAAGATCTTGGCCCCACCTACTTGATCGAACAGATCATTTATCCTTGGTAAGGGGTATCTGTTCTTAATAGTCATTTTGTTCAGTTGTCTATAAGTGATACAGAGTCTTAGAGTACTATCTTTCTTTCTCAAAAAGAGGACTGGTGCCCCCCATGGTGAAACACTTGGTCTAATATACTCTTTGTCCAACAATTCCTGTAATTGTATTTTTAGTTCTGTCATTTCTGGTAGACTCATTCGGTAAGGTTCTTTTGAGATAGGGGTTGAGATGGGTAGTAAGTCTATGGATAATTCTATTTCCCTTCTAGGAGGTAATTCCGGTATCTCATCCACAAACATGTCTTTGAATTCACGTAGGAAAACAAAGTCTTCTAACCTTCGCTTATCTTCTTTTTCTAATAGGTTTGTTACTTGGATGGCATAAAATTGATATCCATTTCTCATACATTTCTTGAGTTTTATCACTGAAACTTGTCTTACTGATACAGGTTTTGGTATACCTTGGGTTGTTCTAGTAGTGCCAAAATTGTCTTTATAGCTAAGTATCTTTGTATAACAATCCAGTAGTTCTTTGTGTTGTTCCAACCAATCCATCTTGATAATCATATCGTAAGATCCTAGTGGTAGGATGTTCAGATTTGTTCTTATATTTTGACCATCTAAGCTGAACTCAAAATCAGAAATAAAGTCAACTACTTTCCTTTTAGTAACTGTTGCTAGTTGTACAAACCGTGATTTTGCATGCTTCAGTTTCTTAAGTTTATTTGATCTTCCAGTAGTCAAATAAACTTAAGAAACCAAAGCATGCAAAATCACGGTTTGTACAACTAGCAACAGTTACTAAAAGGAAAGTAGTTGACTTTATTTCTGATTTTGACTTCAGCGTAGATGGTCAAAATATAAGAACAAATATGAACATCCTACCACTAGGATTATCAGTTACTAAAAGGAAATTAGTTGACTTTATTTCTTAAGATTAAAGAAACTGGTTCATTTGATCTTGCTTCTTATCTTATCAATAAAATCATTTGATCTCCGCTGGTTTATTTGATCTTGCTTCTTATCCTTCTAGGCTTTGGGAAACTCTACCCACTGTTTATACTGGTCATAGCACATTCGTGCTTTCTTGAATACTTCACTCAAGGATTTGGGGTTGTCAAACTCAATTGTATCCCTGTAGGACTATGGTAGACAACTTAAGAATCACTGGATTTTTACCTTATCCTCTCGGATGTATCGTATGAATCTTAGTAGTTCTAGAAATTTATTTATAAGGTCCTCCACCGTCATCTGTCCAAGTTGTAATTCATAAAATTCTTTCATCTTCCTTTCATAATAACTTTTAGAAAGGTATTTTTTCTTGAAATACTTCTTAAAGTCACACCATTCCAACTGTTTCTCTTTTAGGCCCTTTGCCAATTTAAGATCTTTCCACCAAATGTTGGCCTTCCCTTTCATATTGTAGATATCCATTCTGACCTTCATATTGTTGGAATAGTTATAGATCTGGAAGTATTTTTTATGTCCAACAACCATGCCTCAACGTCTTCTCCTGTCCTGGATTCTCCATCAAAGGTAGCTAGTTCAATCTTTTTAAATTCTCCTTCAAGGTGGTCAACTTGTTTTCTTTTTCTTTCTAGTTTAGTTTTGTCTTCGGCTGAAGGTGTTCCTTCAGACGAGTTGTCTCCTTTTTCTGTTTCTAGCCCAGAGTTCTTGGAGGCCCTTTTGCTGACTTCTTCGTCATGGTTATCATCCTTTGGACTTTTCTTGGTCACTATACTGCGCAACAAGACTTCATTTATCTCTTGTTGTTCCTGCTGAGCTTTCTTCAATTTTTCATTGTCGGCTTTGAAAATTTGCAGCTCATCAATAAGATTCCTCATTGTTTCCAGTACTTCCATGTAGTGGCCGAATAGATTTAACATCGAATAATTACACAAACAAAACAGTAACTTCTAATTTGTATATGAAAATTCAATAATTCCTTTTAATTTAGCACATACGCAAGTTAAATTTAACAACGAATATTAATTTTATAACCAAATAAAACAAATACATAATTTTAAATACCTAGGTCTGATGCTAACCCTTAGTTTGTTCGCTTTCCTTGTTGGCCGCTGTTGAACTGTGTAAACACTTCCCAAAAACCTTTTCCCACCCTGCCAACTAGGACAACTTCCTAGCTCCAAGATATCATATGGATATCCTGGCCCCCGTGCCCAAAACCTCTAGCAAACCGGTGCCTGTACTGATCCAATCCAACTACCGAACTCAACTCCCCTCCCTGCAATCCAAGAGAAACCTCAAAGAAAATAATAATCCCCATAGAATGATTCCCCTTCGTAAACCTCCTTCCCCTCCATATCCTTCCTTCACCGCCTCTTGCATTTACTTCCTTATCCACCCATTTATTACCTTATCCCCTCATAATTAATATCTTACCCCTTTTAATTAATATCTTATCCCTTTCCGTGTACGTAACTTTTTTTTTAATTTAAACAATATAACTTATTATCCCTTTTAAATTTAATACCCAAGTTATTGAATATAATAGGT
>JASDQU010203278.1:0-18955 GCA_032191745.1 Picea mariana | reverse complement strand
CACAATTATGTGTGGGAGCTTGCACCAGGGGATAAGTTCGTTAAGCAAGTCATCAGCGTAACTTTTCCACCCTAGCCTAGCCCCTTCTCATCTCGTTGTTGCGACATTGGATTTCATCACCAACTAGTGGCTTCAGAATTAGAAGGTCTTGTTTGCTTGGTGATTGCCTCCTAAATTTTGTTTACTAGCGCATGTTGTTTGTTTCTTGAAGTTGACCATAGGATTTTCTTTGTAAAGTTTGTCACTCATTTACAATAGATCCTCCACGTTATTCACGTAGAATGCAGGATTTATCTCCAGAGCATATAGAAGGTTCTCAACACTTGCCTACAAGCACACCTGAGGGCTCTCCTCGGCAAAGTGAAGTCATAGTCGTCACCACACCACAAGTGGAATGAACTGACTCTCTAGAACATTTTCGAATTACAAATACTCGAGAGGACTTTCAACTTCACCCCGATTATGAGAGATGTTTTATGCGAGCAAACTCTTTCGGAGACTTAATTGTTGTGTATTCTAGATCTCCGATTGGACCTGGGGACCAAGATCCTTTTTGGTCTATGGGCGTTTTTCGATGAGACCTTTTTGGTTCAGGTTCACCTATGATTTCTAAAATCAACCCACCTGTGATTTCCAAAATCTCTAGTACAGAGACAGTACCATTGACTACCGCTTATCACTTTACCGTCCCTGTCGAAATGGCCCATCTCACAGCTACTATGAGTGTTCCAACCAGGTTTTCTGCGGTTAGTCTTTCTCCCATCAACACACCGTGAACACCCATCGTCACTTCGACACTACCACCTGGTTACCGTGCATTGAATGCTTCCATTCCTACTCCTACGCAAACTCCATCCAGCTCTCCTAGTGGTCCTTCTTCTTCTGGGCACTCTCTTCCCAGTTTTATTCCAGCACTCCCTCAATTTCCTTTTGGAGGACCTTCTTCATCTTCCACTGGTAGTCTTCATCCTAGTGGTGCTATTCCATCATTCACTCCAAACTACCAGTTTCCCATTGGTGGACAATTTCATCAAGGTGGTATAACTCAACCCCCTCTCAGTGGGAAAATCCCACTTGGAACACAACCTCCAATTGGAACACCACCTTCGATGGGAGGACTGACCTCGCCCTATGGGCAAAACATACCTCCCTCCTTGGCCCAATATTGGAATCAGTTGATACAACATCCTCCTCAATCGATTGGGGGGCAACAGTTTCCAACTACATCTGTCATACCCCCTAGTGTGGGCCAACCATATCCAGGTTCGTTCAATCCCATTTGGGGGGTGAATGCTCAAACTCAAGCCCCTGCTCCAGGGTATAATCCTATGAGCTACTATCCTCTCCAACCACCACTGAATATGCCTGGGTCTTCACATTATATGCAGACTACTTATGGTCCTACTGGTTTGTTGATAGGGATTCCTCCCCAAAGCCACCAGTACCCGTAGGTGAATCGACAGTTACCCTTTCTCACCACTTTGGATCTTCTGGATTTGTCAAGGATTTTAAATGATCCCATTCGTCACTCTCCCCAATGGCCTGTTATACCAGCCAAGCTTCCATCAGACATTCCTAAATTCGATGGCAAAGCAGGAGAGGACCCCAATAATCACGTTATGAATTTTCACTTATGGTGTTCATCCAACTCGTTGATGGATGACTCTATTCATTTACATCTTTTTCAAAGAACCCTCACAGGTTATTCTATGAAGTGGTATATTGAATTGCCACGAGATTTCTTCTCTGACTTCAACACCCTAGCTATGGCTTTCCTTACACACTACTAGTTACCGATTTGTTATGACACAGGGACCAAGATTTTGACATCCTTCAAATATAACAAAGGCACTCATATATTCGATCATATCCATGAGTGGCACAAAAGATGACGTCTCATTAAACTTGAACTCCCTGATCAGTTGCTAGCAGAGTGGTTCACAAAATCATTTGTAAACGACATCGGTAAGGACATTACCATGGGTGGTGTCGTCACGGAAGAGTAGGCTATAAGTCGTGCTCAATATCTTGACCTCGTTTACTCACAAACGGGAACCCTTTACAATTTACTACCTGACTTACCTCTTCCTAATACTTCCAGCACTTCAACTACTTCAGCTGCCTTGCATGCAGCTGATGGTGTGATTGGCTCTTCTCAAGCCCAACCACATTCCGCCTCAAGCAAAAACCCCAAATCTGCTTCTTCTAATATTCAAAATGCTCCATCTCCTGCCCCTCCCTACGGCAAGACTTCTGAGGTAAATGCAGTCCAATATACCCCCGCTGGTAAAAACAAATCTAAAAAGGGGAGAGGTAAGAATAAGGAGGGAAAAAATACTCCTCAAACAGAGAAAACCAAAACTACCCCTTTTGATGACCAGGATAAGCGCAAGCTATGATACCCTTGTCTTATCTGTGGTGATGATCACTGCACGAAGGATTGTCCACGATGTGCCGAGGTCACTAAGTTCCTTCAAGGAGCTCCAAAACCACCTACACCAGCTATCTTGTCCCAACCCTTCTCGTCTCAACAGCAGTCTTAGTTGGTCATCCATGACCAACCCTCATCTTCTACCACCTCCTATGTTTTGATGTGTACTGGCGATTTTAAGTAGAGAAACATTGCACTCACTACTCAAGCCAAAGATTATTCTCCCTCTAAGGAGAAGGTTGATGATTTACCCCCTTCCTTGGTACAACCCTCTCCCATGACTCCACCTACCAACGGTCCTCTTCATCTCGAACGACCGAGCCTCAACACAGTTCTACGACCCCCCCCAAAGGGTGTAGTTCAGAAATCGACTCTCAATCCTCATGCTCATGCTGCCCAGACCTACATCATTGTTGAAGATCTAGCTCAAGAACCTTCTGTGATGTAATCCCTTGAAGTCCTTCAAACTTGTCCTGCACAATGGAAGGCACTGTTGAAAGCTATCGGTGGAATTGAACCGATGGATACGAATTTAATAATCTTTGACTTGGAAGATCACATTCCAAGATTACCCCCTCAAATTGCATTCCAGATTCAAGTGATTGTCTCTGACAAAAACATTTGTTGAACCGTTATCGACGAGGGTGCCTCGACGTGTGTCATGTCTCTTACTTGCTGGAAAGCCATTGGCTCTCCTTCTTTGAATGAATCCCAGAACACTCTTAAAGCCTTCAATGGCTCCGGTTATAAGCCCTACGGTGTTCTTCCTTTGTTTCCCATCATGTTAGAAGGTAAAATGGTCCAAGTCAAAGTGGAAGTCTTTGAAACTCCCCTTGATTATAATCTTCTGCTTGGCCACAACTGGATCGATTCTATGCGCGCAGTTGTATCGACCTTGTTCCGTGTGGTACATTTCCCACATCAAGGTAAGGTTGTCACTGTCAATCAACTAGCCTTCTTCAATTCCGATACCCATACTGGAAACGTACCATTTATCGCTAAAACCCCATTGGGTTATGAGAACGTCGGTGTCGGCCTTCTCAAGGACTCTTCGTTAATGGGTACTTTCCCCATTCCACCGCCCGATGTTCCATGCTCGTCGGTTTCTTCCATCAACATGATCTCCACCTTGCCTCACGAACTTCCTACGTCTCAAGACCCCTAGATAGTACCTGACCCTAGAGATCATCTTCGTTTCGGCGATGAAATTCCCTTAAGTCCAGTTGAATCCGCCTATCAGGCCATTCAATCGGCAACACCTTCTACTCCTCTTGGTGAGTTGTCTCCCGATACTTTTCGTGTTATTTTTCCCACTGACAAGATGATCATGTCCGTCATGGAGAACACCCCTTGGGACGATGGGCATCATCGTTCTATTCTCTTTCTGGAGAAACATACCCTCGAGAACTACCAACGGATTTCAACTCCATCGACCGTTGTTGTCATTTCAACCATTCTCGAGTCTGCACACGATGTGTTTTTCGAAGGGAACTTAAGCAATATCTCTCCCACTATTCCCATTGACATATCCATCAAACCTAGGATTGTTGAAAATGTTCATATCGGAGCTTCGTGTTCTTCTGACGAAGTTGTCACCTACACATCCCTTTTCAAAGAGTTTTGTGATATCTTTGCATGGAGTTATGAAGAAATGTTAGGTATCGACCCTGAGATTGTGATACATGAGATCAAGACATACCCCGACGCTAAACCCGTCCGGCAATGCCTTCGTCCCATCCACCCACGTAAAGAGGCTGCTATTAAGCTCGAAGTCAAGAAACTTCTGAAAGTCGTCTTTATTTATCCGGTGGCTCTCACAGACTGGGTTTCCAATCTTGTCCCAATTGACAAGAAACAAGGTACCATTCGTGAATGCATTGATTATAGGGATATCAACAAAGCTTGTCCAAAAGACAACTTTCCGACCCCTTTCGTCAATTAGATTGTCGATGACTGCGCTGGAAATGAAATATTCTCTCTCATGGATGGTTTCTCTGGATATAATCAAGTCAACATTGTTCCCAAGGATCAACATAAGACTGCTTTTATTTGTCCTTGGGGTACTTTTACCTATCGAAAACTTCCTTTCGGTCTCAAGAACGCTGGCACAACTTTTCAATGTGCTATGTCTTATGATTTCCATGATATCAAGCACATAGTTCAACCCTATTTGGAAGATTTACCCCCTCATTCAATGCACAGAGTCGATCACCCAACCCACCTCCGAGCCATTTTCATTCGCTGTCGATTCTACCATATACGTTTTAATCCTCATAAGTGCATTTTCTGTGTGGAATCCAGCCGTCTTCTAGGTTTTATTGTTTTGCATCAAGGGATCCGAGTGGATCCTTTAAAGGTTGGGGTGATCCTTAATCTCCCTCCTCCTTCTACACTTCGCCAGTTGCAAAGTTTGCAGGGGAAAGCAAACTTTATTTGTCATTTTATCCCAAATTACGCTGAGATAACTCGTGTATTTACGCGGCTATTAAAGAAGGATACAGAGTTTGTCTGGGATACCATTGCCAACAACGCTTTTGAGGCTTTGAAATTGTCCCTCACGCATGCTCCAATTCTTTTTCCCCCTGAATATAGTCACAATTATTTCCTTTATCTTGATGCCTCGGAGTACACTATTGGTATGGTTATCGTTCAAGAGGATGATGCTAACAACAAACATGTTATTTACTTCTTGAGTCGAACTCTAACGCCTACTAAAATTAAGTATTTACATGTCGAGAAACTAGCTTTGGCTACCGTTCAAGTCGTCCAGCACTTCCGGCACTATATCCTCTCATGCAAGACTACGATGATTTCTCATTGCAACCCTATGCAACACATTCTGACATGTCAATTGCTAGGGGGAAAATACTCCAAATGGATTGTGATACTCCAGGATTTTGACTTGGAATTCGAATGCACCAAGTCCAAGAAGTCCTTAGTTTTTGCTAAGTTGATTTGTGATTTTCCCCATTCTGCAACGGAAAATGTAGCAGTGGATTTATTACTAATGAATCTCTTTTCCTTATCAGCACTGATGATCTTTGGTATGGGGATATCATTATATATCTCCAAACCCAGACTTTCCGGCCAACTTTGTCTAGTACTGACTGACATCGCATACGCTATCAAGCTCGTCAATACATTATCCTTGGGGATACTCTTTATTGTCGGGGGATTGACTCTATTTTTCAACATTGCTTAACATTCGACGAAGCCGAGAAAGCTCTGAATGACTGCCATTATGGAGCATGTGGTGGTCACATGTCTGGGTATGCTACTGCCCAGAAGATCTTACGAGCAGGGTATTTTTGGCCTTCTTTGTTTAACGACTACATCATTGCATTAAGAAATGCCATGCTTGCCAGACCTATAATCAGAAGATACGGTCACATCCCGTTCCTCTTCATCCTGTGGTCTCAGTTGGTCCCTTTGCGAAATGGGGCATCGATTTCATGACATGTCACCCTCACTCGGCTAGGGGGCATGGTTACATCATTGTAGCCATTGATTACTTTACGAAATGGGCCGAGGCGATGCCGACATTTGATAACACTGGAAAGACCATAGAATTATTCATTTTTAATCACGTTATAGCTCATTTTGGTGTTCCCCAAGCTATCGTCACCAATCACAGTAGCCACTTCAGAAACTTCATGATGTCTGAACTTACGGAAAAGTTGGGTCTTCTCCATGATAATGCAATGCCCTATTATCCACAAGCCAATGGACAAGTCGAAGCGATTGATAAAGTTCTCATAACTATGCTCCAAAAAATGATAGGGATTCATAAAACAAGTTGGCACACAATGTTATTTTCGGCATTATGGGCATACCGGACATCCATCAAGTCTGCTACTGGGTTTACACCTTTTCGGTTAGTCTCTGGTGTGGAATCCATTCTCCCGATTGAATGCGAGATACCCTCTTTAAAACTAGTTGTTGAACTCCTACCCAACACTTCTGTTGAGGAAGAACGTCTATTGTATCTTATGCGATTAGACGAAACTCGACGCGACGCTACCCTAGTCATAGAAGCTCAGAAAAAGCGTGTCAAGGCCCAATACGACAAACATGTCAAGCCTCGCATTTTCTCTGAAGGTGATCTTGTTCTTCTCTATGATCAAGATCGAGATATGCTAGGGGCTAGAAAATTCGAAGCCATGTGGCAAGGTCCTTATATCTATTGACGAGTTTTGGAAAAAGGAGCTTATGAGTTAGTAGATTATGATGGTATCCCTTTGAGTGAACCCAGGAATGGGTTGTACTTGAAGAAGTACTATGCATAAAATCATTTGTGCACAAGTACTTGTATTTTCATTGTATCATAATTCTTGTGTGTTACTATAGCTTGCTTTTGTCGTTATCTGGTCTTTGCCCTTATGTGACATTGTGTTTGATTTCCAGATGTTGGAGTCTTTGCTACCCTATATTGGCTTTGCTAATGGCTCTAGCCGTAGTACTCAGAACCTTGCTTCCGTTACATGGGCAATTTACGCCCCTACAAACGAACTTGTCTCCTTATGAGGTGTATGCCTCGGCCGTGTGACCAACAACATTGTAGAGTATAGTGCCATTATTGAACTATTGTTTGATTTTATCTCGCTTAGAATTCGTCATTTGGTTGTGCGACTTGATTCATAGCTTTTAGTACTACAGTTAAGTAATGCCTATACTATTCGAAGTCCTACTTTGTTACAGGTGTATTTGCGAATTCACCTCTTGGAATGTTATTTTGATTACATTGAATATCAACATATTCCTAGATGTCTAAATACATTAACATATGCATTAGCTAATTATGTATTAGATAGACATTTGAATCATTTATAAATCAATCACATCAATATTCTCACAACACATGATAAACCGGTAGAAGCCGTCTATATAGATAACGATCAAAAGAGTTTTTACAAAAAGTTTGTCCGAAGACCAAAATGTCAAAATCTAAAGCTCATAGATTCTACAAAGTGACGTCATGGATGACGTTTAAAGTAACACATGAATGCACGAGAAACCCTACGGAGCAGTCGACTCATGGAACCCGATACGCCTACAGTATGACGTTGATCGCGTCGTGGAACCTCTTCAAGAGGCATGTCTGGAATATCTGCGGTCAGGCCCTCTAGATTTTGTTCCACTACTTGATAATCCTAGGCATATTGTGGTGTTGTTGCTACCTCTCCTTGCCACTAGATGGGAGAAGTACCAGGAGGTCGATAAGGTCCAACATTTGTGTCATCAAAAATGAATTTTGTATTTAGTCTTTGGACAAACTTATAAAACAAAAACATTTGAATATGATAAAAATTCACAAAAACATTTAAAAAGAAAAAATCTGTGTACTTCTTACCAAGTTCCCCCCACTAAGCATCCTCTGGCAATACTAAGTCTGGATCTCCTCGGAAATCCAACCCAGCATAAGCATAGTCATCAACCATCAACATCTGTGGTTGAAGCCAGTCAAAAAAAGTATCATCATACTTGATGATTGGTCCGGGTACGTGCCAGGCCATAAGATGACACCATCTCAGCATCCTTGGATCCCTGGGAGCCAGTAAATTCCACTCAACCTACAGCCTCAGTAATGGAACCCTCTCAAGGAATAAGGACACTAACAAAGATCTGTACCTGAATTGCTTCAGGTTGCCTCGTCTGCATTTGGTCAACTGCCTTTTTATGCTACGAAGCATTGCATCTGCCCAGTTGAAAACTTGAGGTTCAGTAGACTCAATAGCATACTGGAAGTAACCTTGTAATGCCATGTGAGGAGCAGAACTCCCAGCCATCCGAACTATGGTGAATAGGATAGTACGGAGGGTCAAATATTCTACCCCCCAAATACCTATTTTTCCTTTCTTTCTCTCTGCCTCAGGAACACGCTGTAAATGACAGTACTCACTCATGGGCATCCCACCACCTCTGCTACCAGTTAGGCTCACGTAGTACCCCCACCATGACAATCCAGTCAAAAAGTAAATGTCCTCAATATCTAAGGACAGTGTGTGGACCCCCACGTGAAATACCTGCTGATCAGGATCCCACATACACACCAGGTACTCTAATAACCTGACTTGGGCCCTCATGCCCGGGATATGAAAGTACTTCAAGAGGCCCTTCTCAAAGCAACAATAGTAGGTGGATGATTTCTAGCAATTTCACTGTCTTCTTCGTGCTCCCTTTCACGCCATTCAAGAACCATTTTTATGGCTAATTACCTGCATAGGAAGTACAAAGAGAAGATTAGCAACTATATGCATGATTTAGTTCTCTTTCATTGGGTAAATTTTTAAATTTTTTTGAGATTTGTAGTTCTCGTAGGTGCCCTTTGTGCACAGTGCGAGAACCTCATAGGATGTTGTGGGCTCACCTGTGAGAATGACCCATTCTTGCAATTTCTGTGTAGCCCACCTGCGAGAATGGTTGAGCGCAAGTAGGGCTCATAAAATCAACTTAAAAATGAATTTTTAACCAATGAAAATGCAAAATGAAACCATGAAAGAGTAGAGGATGAAGAGCCTACCTTGTTGTCACTGACGACTCGATGAATGGACAATCGTAACTCCCACAATCTGACGCCAAACTTCAAGGGTAAAAGAGGGTTTTTTTGAGCTCAAATAGTGGAAAAGTAAAATCAAAATGATATGGTAAAAAGAGTTTTTACTCCTTTTTATTTACTTTTACTATGTCATTTGGTTTTTTATGATTATTTATCTATTAAACCCTAATCCCTAATGTCTTTTTGAGTGTAAATTTTGCAGGCGTAATGACTTTGATGGTCAAATACAGGGATGCGTACATGTATTTCTTTGTCATCGCGTGTTTTTGATTGTTTTTTATGGTTTTTGTATAAAACCTCGAGCGTGGTTTTTGTCCGTTCTTGTGCTTGAAAATAGATGAGAACGCGATCGAGCATACTTTTATCACTTTTTCAGCCTCAACAAGGTTATATGAAAAAGGAACCCCCCTGGAGTCCTCTTTAAGTTCTTTTCAGACTCTCTAAGCATGAAAAGATAGCCCAGCGACCTTGCTATTTTCACGCTCGATAGAGTATTTGAAGTAAGCGTTTGGTGAGCGATAATTTATCTCTTTTTTGGTCTCATCCAGACTATATTACGAAAAAGGAACTGAGAGATTTATCTTTTAAGTGTTTTTCCAGACTCTATAATCATGAAAAACCTTCGAGTTTTCTATCTTTGGACTCGTTAAACAAACATCGATAGACCCGTAATGGGACCGAACCACTCCTTCTTAGGGTTCGTTAAACATACTCCGAAGGACTTATCCAAAGGATAAGCTTATATCAACAATCATATGTTATCCTCCTCAAGCTTGTGTAAAAATAAAGAGGTGCTCGCCAGAAATGGTGGGGGAAAATTTGGGAAAGGGATATGTTATCATCTTCGTATTGATTGGCAGTAAGTGTCGCTCTTGAACATGACACCCCTATTTATTATATTTGAAGCCAGTTTGGGAAATCCATTTGCCTCTCATTCGATTTGCTACAAGGTCATTCCCTGTGTCATCTTTGAGTCAATGCTGCCAAATCATTGNNTTGGCCCTCTGTAGTTGTCCATTCTCTCTGTGTCGGCCTTCCCTGTGTCCAGTTTAATTTACATCATACTCTGTTTCACCTTCAAAATTTGTTACTCATTTCATGTCATTGATGGGGGATACATTAAGGGCCTCCTGTGAGGAGTTTTGTTCCATCGACTTCAGCTCATTATCTGGAATCAAGAATTAGAAATTCTTTGGTACCTTGGAACTTGCATGCTTCAATGGCAGGTTTCCTTGGAACTTGCATGCGACAATGGGTTTACATCATTGAACCTTGATCGAAAGATTCCATTGGATGTTCGACTTCAACTCATTCATTCACACTCAATGGATTGTACTAGAGTACCTTGGGAGTCATTGACATCAATGGTGATTTCCCTCACACTTGTTAACGGTTTCATTAATGACTAGTAATCAAGTGGTTTATGCCATGTTCGACTTCAACACATGTAATCACATGGTTAGATTCGTACTTTGAGCGACAAGATTGAAGACCCTGGATATCATCTCTTTGTCCAGGTTGCGATGGAGTATGTATAATTTGTGACACATAGATCCACTGTGTGTGTCTCTTGGCTATGTCGTCTTAATTTGAATTTTCTCACATAGATCCACAGTGTATTCCTGGTGGCTATGCTATATTTTGATGGCGTGGATCCACAGTGTACGATTGGTGGCCATGACACATGTCTACGATGTCATCAGTCTGTGATCTGAGTATGGGAATGCCTACCTCAGAATTGATATATATAATATTCTGCAGATGCTTGATTGTTCGTAGGTTTCTGATTAGATGTGCTCCTACTTTTTGACACACACATGCAGCTTACAAAGTCTTTCGGCTGTCACTGGTTCCAACCTCATACTTTGGGGGGCATTCTATTACCCATGATTTTGTTCGTCATGATGATGTATTGATGATGGTGTACTTAGGCTCTTCATAAGAACTTTCTCCTGAGAAAAGTTACTTTCATCTCTTCCTAGAAAACTCATTTTTGAAGAAGGTTCGCAGGCTACTAATATATTTGGGTGCAAGAATGACACATTCTTGCAGGCTTCTTTAAGCTAGGGTTTGAACTTCTCACACTGTGTTAAATAGTCAGGGTGCGAACTCTTCCTAAAGCATGGAAAAAGATGAATTCTCGATGTTTCTAGAAGGGAATCTTCTAGAAGAATGGGTTGGCATTCGAATGGTTATCCTTGTACTGGATTCCCTAATATTGTGGGATCATTCTTATCCACGTAAATATCTCATTCTCTCCTATACATTGAGGGAATTCTCATGGAAAAGGTTAAGCAAGATTCATTGGAGAATTGGTGAAAGAATTGTGTGAAGGACTTAGCTTGAACAATACCTTGGAGACTCTAACAAGTCTATCAATAGGATTTGATATTCTTCATACAAGGATTGAGCAAGTGTGTGTGTTGGAGCTAAGATCCATCGAAAGGAAACTTGCAACATCAAGGCGATCAGGTTGTAATCTTTACTTTCAATCAATATGATACAGTGGCATGTCCCTTTCCCATAAAGCAATTCTCACTTTATTGTGTAATTCCTTGATCATACACATAAGTTGACTATTGAATATATTTTTCTATCTTCACTTTGGTTGGTTTGTGTTGTCTTGGTATTGACCTCATGAGAGCACCAGAGTGAAGCAGGAGCAACAGAGACCCTAGGAAGCGATATTAAGGTATGTTACTTGCTCCTTCCTACTAGCTAATTCAATGGTCAAAACTTAGGGAAAGAGTCATGTCTTTTCCTGTTTTGTTCTAGATCTAGGTGGATCTAGGGAGATATATTAGTGTCCACACCTACCGATTAGTACAATAACAACAACAAGGCACTCTGGGTTCACCAAAACCTATGACAAGGTCAAACGTTCCTTTTCTGGGATGGTATGAAATAGGACATTTGTAGTTTTGTAGCTAAATGTGATGTGTGTCAACCCAACAAGGGAGAAACAGTCAAATCACCTGGCACACTAAAACCTCTCTTGATTCCACCTGCTATTTGGAAGGATATCTCTATGGATTTTATTACCGGCTTACCCAAATCAGGCAATAAATCTGTCATCATGGTGGTTGTTGATCACCTTTCCAAGTATGCTCATTTTTGCACCCTTCAACACCTGTTTATAGCATCCATGGTGTCTAAAATATTCATGGATCAGGTCTTCAAGATTCATGGTATGCCACACTCTATTGTTTCTAATTGCGACCCAACTTTCACAAGTAATTTTTGGCAAGAACTGTTCAAGATACAAGGCACCGAATTTCATCTCAGCATAGCTTATCATCCCTAGACTGATGGCCAAACAGAAGTTGCCAACAAGTGTTTGGAAACATATTTGAGGTGTTTTTCCTCGGAAAAGAAAAATTAGTGGGCTCAATGGCTACCCCTAGCTAAATAGTGATACAACACTTCATATCATACAACTACACACATGACTCCTTTTGAAGCGGTATATGGATAGAAGCCACCTTTAGTTCTCTCATACTTACCGGGTGCCTTGAAGGTCTAGGTGGTTGACCTAACACTTATAGATTGAGAGGATATTCTCCATACCCTCAAAGATAATTTGGTCATGGAACAGAATCGCATGAAGCAACAAGCAGATCAAAGTCGCTTTGAACGTCAATTTGCAGAAGGGGATCAGGTGTTTCTTCGACTGCAACCTTACAAGCAAACTTCCCTCAAGGCCAAGCATTTTCAGAAGCTAGCACCCAAATTTTATGGTCCTTATACCATGATCAAGCAATGTGGGACAAATTTCCTATCAATTAGCTTTGCCTAGCCATTCGAAGCTACATCTTGTTTTTCATGTTTCATGCTTAAAGAAGGTGATTGGAGCTCAGTGCCAAATTCAAACTAACCTTCCAGTGTTAGATGAAGAAGGATCCATTTGGCTATAGCTAGAAGAAATTTTTGACCAGCATGAGCGTAGCCCATCTCAGATAAACATCAAGGAAGTGATAGTCCAGTAGAAAGATACAACTCCAACAGACGCCACTTGGGAACCAACTACCATTCTACAACAATTTCCTCATCTCAAGCCTTGAGGACAAGGCTGTTTTTAAGGGGGAGGAGATGTTAGGGTCCTAACCCGCACATAGGTAGAACAATATATTCAGATGTAATAAAGGTCAATATTAATAAGGCCTTTCAATAAAATAGAATAAAGAGGACATAAGAAGACCTAATAGAAGCTTCCACTTCTAGAAAGATCTTCCTCTAGATGCTTCTTTTTAGTATAAATAGGAGTCAAGGGTATGATAACCCTAGCTTGGATATTATTGTAATAGAGCTCTGCTCAACTAGAGGTTGCCCCCTCGAAGAGGCCCGTGAACATTGCTTTCAGATTCAAAGTGTTATTTCTGTTGTTATTATTATATCATTTCAATGTTATTGTGGTGAATGTTCTGGTTATATTGTTGTTATTCTGCAATTACTAGCATTTTATTTATGTTCTGCGTACATTTTATATCTGGTATATTACAGAGGTAACTTAACAAAACCACTTTTGAAACTGGGATCTAGCCCTGCCAGTTTCAGAGAGGGATCTCTCTATATGATTTTGATTTGTTTAGGTCTTAGATATTAGGCTAGTTAAAATAGTCTGAGTTTGTTTGTTCGTTTGTTTATAAAGGTTGGCTGAAGAAATGCATTAAAATTCCATTGAGATATGGGGTCTGTATTAAAGATCAAAATCAAATGACTTTTTTATGAGGTTCCTTCACAGGGAAAGGTAGTGAGATCGTTGGATCTTTTGGAATTAAATGGGGTGAATAAGATGGAAAAAGATGTAAGAGTTCATTGAGTAAAGAAGCAATCAAGAATTTCTCTTCTTAACTTCAGATGAAGAACATGTAGACCATTAAAAGACCAAAAACATAGTGTACTAGAAAAATTATGTTCTTTAACTTCCTTTTAATGATTAGAAACTGGAAACATAATGATCATAAAGAAAAGTAAAACATTTAAAAGATAAAGATAAACATCACCAACGATCAAGAACACGAATCCTGTGAATAGCCTTTTTATTACTGGTCAATCCTTTTGAAAATATTACACAAATATCTCCTTGGGAGCAAAAATAAATCCTCAATACTTCAGAGTGAGAAGTATTTATACAATAGTTACATCTAATCCGGTGATTAATGACTAGGATATTGTGGAGAAAAAATCTAACTAACTAGATTACAAATTAAAAAACAATAGGAATGTTGATAAACTATTTGAATCCTTAGTGTTGATTCTGGGGGAAGTAACTGATGATTCATCACTTTGACTCGACTTTCTTCTCTGTGTTGACGTGGAAATCCATGTCACCTTTAATCAAGTAAATAACACATGTCTTCCCATCTCTTTTGACTTGGGATGGAGAACTTGAGTAACTTTCTGTAAATTTCTTCCATCTCAGTTTACTTGGAAAAAGTAGGCTTTGTAATAAAAATGTATTTTATCTCATGTTGGATGCTCAGGTCCAACTGTAATGTTTATAAGAAATCCTTGCCAGTAATAATTCCTTGTATACCTGCAAATTTAGAACCATCCTTTTCCACTATGTTGATCTTCTGCTTGTATTCTAATAGAGTGATGAGCTTGTCATTTATCACTAGTAGTTCAGGGAGTCCCTTCTTGTGTAGCATGTCAACTTTTCTGAAAAATATATGCACCCCAATGTCCATCATCTGATCTTTCTCCTCTAGTTTCAACATCAATCCTTTCTTGGTCAAGACCTTCTTGACCCCAAGGATACTCTATGTCATGTCTTTAATTTCCAATGCTTCTAACTCCTTCTTGGTCTTGGAGTTTAGGAAACTGATGAGCTCAGTGGCCTCTTTAGGCTTCTCCCCCAATTCTTCCCTTATCTTTCCAATTTATTCTCTGGCCTTGTGCACTAGTTCATGCTATTCAAAAAAAAATTGTATGGATGGCCATATCTCTGCCATGGACTTGCTGATAATTCTTGATTGAGTCTCTGAGCTTTATGCATCTCTGCATGATAACTGGATTGAAACATGGACTTCAAGTCTTGGAGGATTTTCACCTCTTTTTGCAATTTTATGATTTCCTCTCCTTGAAGGGACATATCCTCTATAGACTTTACCAACTTCTCATAAGCATATGGAACTTTCACTAGGACGACTGATGGAATCTCTGTTGTTGTGGATGTTGCTGCTATGATAACTACTATGAGAGGAACTTCATCTAGTGGGATAACAACCATCTGCACATTTTGTTATTTCTCTTTAAAAAACTTGTCTAAATCAACCTCCATCTCTTTTATCTATGCATTCTGCTCCATTATCAGTTTCACCATCTCCTCTTTGTGGCCTTCACTTTAAGCTATTTCCTTGCCTATGAATCCTTAGTGGCTGGAAGTTTAAATTGTTTTCTCAAGGAGGCTATGTCAGCATTTTACTTCTTCAGTAACTCTTAAGCTGACTAGACATTAGAAGGGTCATAACCAATATTTAGCACCAACTCCTCCAGGGATTTTATTTTATTTTCTTTGGCCAAAGAGGATATCTTTTCCAGCTTCAACTGAGATTGGAAATTTTTTAGAGACACATGCAATTTGGCAGCAATCAATGATGTGTTTGTTAGAGTGGAGAAAATCATATCCCCTATTTTCCTATGCATGTCCATTTGGTCTACTAGATGAACCTTCTTCACATCAAACTCAAAGGATGTTTTCTTGTAATCAGAGGTTGTCTTGGGATGGGGGACTTGTGCCTATAATAATGCCATATACATCTTTCCCTTCTCTGTGTCAAATTCAGACAATAATCTATGTTGGGTTGTAGGTGTTTGCTTCCAAAATTGGGGATATGTGTTGCTATTCATAAGTTCATTTTTATGCTTGATCATTTTGTATTTGTAAAAAATGTTTGATATTGTTGGCTCATGAGAGGACTCATTTGAAAGTGTATTGTCTTCTTTATTTTTGGATGAGGATGTGGACACTATGTGTTGGCTTCCTGAGAATGTTGAGGAATGTGGTCCCTCCATGACTATGGTGGACTGTGTTTCTCCTTCTCTAAATCTGTCTAGAGTGTGGCTAGTCTTTGTCCTCTTCCTGTAAACTTGGAAATATTCAGTTGACACCTCTGTGAATGAAGGTGAAACCTCTTTCCTGGCTCTTTTTTCTGTTTTCACCTAAGGGGTGTTGGTATGTGAAATGTTGGTAGGTGAAGGATGTTCTTCTGTCTCCAACAAATTATTTTCCTATGAGTCTATCTTATTCATAAACTTTTCTATTTTAGGCTTTGGCACATGAGCATAAGGAGAAGTCTTATGTTTGAGCCTGATTTCTAATATAATGCCAAAGGGGTCATAATTCCATGGGAAGCTTAGAATGAAATCCATCTCTTTCAAGAGGTTGTTGGCATCTTCTCCTGCAACTCCGTTGTTTCATATGAAAGAACCAATTTGGCTCTTGATCCCGAGTTGCTTCTTTTTCTTGAATGATACAAAGTGGATGTCATTAGAGTTTATCATATGCCTGATGTATTCCAATGTAAATATTCTGACAGGGAGGTATTTTGGCAGTTTGCATGGTGGAAATTCACACCCATACACTTTGATCTTGGTATGGTTCTGGTAAAGATATTAGTCCCCTGTATTGGCCAAGTATGATAGATGAAGAATTCTTTGAACCTCCTCATTTATCCTTGGTTCCATTATGTTGCTAAGCATGCACACCATTGGATGGTAAAATTGATCAATGAGGGGTTTGAAGCTAAACTCAGTGGAATTCTTCCTCACTAGTGATGTCCAAGAAGTAACTGATTGAGGATTTTCATCCTGATCCAATTTCTAGAGAGCACAAGAGAATCTGTCTACCTAGAAGAAAAGGAACAGGTACACCAGCACTGAGGAGTACCTAAACATTCCCTCTATTGAGAACTTGAAGATTTTTCATGTATATTGTTAGACAGATATTGACTGAAATCAAATTGGGTTGTAGCTTTCTCTTCTATGGAGAAAATGGATAGAAAACCAAGGATGGGTTCATCTACCCATTCATCAGAAAAATATCCTAATAGGAAACAGAGGGTGGAAATGATTTGGTTGGACCTGACTAAGAAAATGGACGATGGATATGGAGGGTTTTTCTTAGGTAACCACGCATCTTCTCGTAGGAATATTTCGAATATTTGGGCTCTTTGATGGAAAGAAAGTTTTTCATAGAGTTCGTTCAGGATTTAAATGGAGAAAGGGATGGCAGAATCAGTTTGAGGGATTTGTAGCATCTGTTTTATTGATTCAGGGCTAATGGTGAACAAATTTTCACCAGATGACGACACGATGGCCCTTTGGTTGGGAAGGTAATGGGCTTGACACTTCAGGTAAAAATATGGGAAGTGATAGGTCTGGGGAAACATGTATAATGGAATATTGGACTCCTAGAGTGTGATCTCATCACTTTGGTCTAAGAAAATTTCTTTTAGCCAGAAGTACAATTCGAAGAAATCAAATTCACACTTCGGATATCCAACTCTGTAATCTTTATCAGCCAGGGGAGCATGGTCAAGGTCGATGGGAGGAGGGAGAAATGGGTTTTCTTTTGTTTCAACATATTTGGTTTTGGGAAACATAACTAATGGAGATCTGAAGGTAGAAATGGTATTAAATGTAATTACCCAATTTAATGGTGCCTAACGATGATGTGCCTAGTGGTGGTTAGATTGAAAACTAGAAATGACGCTATGTCGACTGTGTCTGGATCAGTTAACAGTATGGTAATGGCGAATAAATGGAGTTAAACGGTGTGAAGGGGTGTATGTTATGGCGCGGGTGGTTACTGGACGAGTAACGGTCACAGGGGATGACATTGATTGGACAACGGGTAGATGAGTTTGATGTGGATGGAATTGATTGGCCAATGGGTAGATATGAGTGTGATGTGTGACAGGGTAGTGGGGTATGGTGGCAGACTGAGATGGGCGGTATTGGATGAGTGATTAGGTGAGTTCCTAGAGGGGTGGGGTAGGTGGTAAGTAGAATTCAGTTGGGGGGGTTTGGTAAGATATGGAGATGACACATCACGTGGGGGGCCATGCTTGGAAAACCACTCTCTCGGACACCCCCCCACTGTTAAAGGAAGAAAGGTTGAGGGGGGCGTGGTCCAAAAATCACTGTCAGCCGTTGATCTGAGTGCGGCTTGATCAACCGCTGATAATTGTGCACTTTTTAGCCACATAACTACAAAAGTCATATCCCAATAGAACTTAGGATAAAAAACATTTTTGGGGTAGCGCTAACTTCCCCTTCTTTATTTTTTCACCAAGGGGTTATTTCCAAAGATAAATACATCAAATTAACTCAAAATAAAAGATATTTTCAACAATGTTTTGCAAATATTTATTGAAATAAACATTGCTAACCTAACACCTAGTCTAATCACCTAACACATTAATCCAGCTTAAAATGTTGGATCAATAATTACTCTAACCTAAGATATTAGGCCAATATTATACTGTTTGCCAAATTTATTCACTAACCTATCTAATTTGGCTAAGGTTAGACCGTTTGTAATAACCGTATTAATTTAAACATCAATTTATTCCATAAACTGAAACAATAAATTTTACTTGAATGCAGAAAACTCAATAATTTCTTATAATTCAGCACATACGCATGTTAAATTTATCAACGAATAATAATTTCATAACAGAATAAAACAAATACCTAAATTAACATACCTTGGTCTGATGCTAACCCTCCACTTGTCTTGTTGACCTTCTTGCTGTTGCCTTGCCCAGCTTGAAGCCACAGACCAACTCTGCCCAAACCATGTTTCCACCCTGCCAACTAGGATAGCTTCCTAGCTCCAGGATACCATATGGATATCTTGGCCCCCGTTCCCAAAACCCCCAGCAAACCGATGCCCCTTGTACTAATCCTTCCTGACTACCGACTCAAACTCCCCTGTGCAAATCCAAAAGAACCCTCCCAAA
>JASDQU010203276.1:0-18944 GCA_032191745.1 Picea mariana | reverse complement strand
ATGAAAATTAGGTCTTTTTGATGGTGAAGCTTTTCAACCCCAAAACCATCTAGAAAAGTGTGCCCTCCCCTAAGGATCACTTTGGCACTCTCAGTGCACCTTTTTAGTGGCTGGATCTTCTGGAATGTGAAAAGCATAGTTTCACAAAGTACCAGAAGTACCAGAAAACTAGTGTACTAGAAGTACCAGAAGTACCAGAGTACCAAAGTTACTAGAAAACCAGAAGCACCAGTCCAGAAATCTGTAGATCAAATTTGGAGGAGAAAAAGTTGGATTTTCTTAGATCCAAACACACCAGGCTACTAGCCTCAGCCAAGCGCACCTCTCGGTAAATTCATATTTTGATTTTGATCACTTTCATTTTTCAGTCATTTTCCTAGCTCCAAGTAAAGATGTCTGCAAGCGTTAAGCTTGTTAACAAGCTAGAAGGAGTGGAAAACTTCCGTTCCTGGAAGTATAGGATTGGACTCATTCTTGAAGAGAATGACCTAGCAAGATTCATCAAAGAAGAAGTACCAGAACCCGTCGATGCTGCAGAAAAGGCAAAACAACAAAAGGACACAATCAGGGACAAAAGAATCATTGCAAATTCAATCAAAGACCACATGATTCCTTATGTGTCATCTAAGAAGACTCTGAAAGAAATGTTTGATGCCTTGACCAGACTATATGAAGGAAAGAACATAAACCAGAAGATGAATCTAGGAACTCAACTGAAGAATACAAGGATTTAGAAAGGAGAAATGATTAAGGAATACTTCTCCAGAATCTCAAAATTCAATGAATAGTTAGAAGCTATTGGAGATACCATAGATAAAGAAGAACTCATAATGATGGACCTAAATGATCTCACAAGACCTTGCTATGCATTCATCCAAATGATATGTGCCAAAATGGAGAAACTGAAGTTTGATAGTCTATGGGAAGAATGCATCCAAGAAGAAACAAGAGTAGTGAATCATGAAGTGTTACTAGCAAGAGATGATGATCAAGCCCTAGCTGCTCACACCAAAGGTGGAAGGAAGAAACCCTACTTCCAAAATGAGACTCATAAAGAGCCTCAACAATCAAACAAATCCAATCATAAAGAATCTCATCCAAGTAGATTTTAGAAGAAAGGACAATGAAAGGAAAGGGACTACTCATCTGTACAATGCTATCATTGTGACAAGATGGGACACATTGCGAAGTTTTTTCTAGCCAGATGAGAAGAATACAAGAGAAAACATAAGAGGATCCATGCCCATGTAGTCAAAGATGAAGAGCCTCCGAAAAAGATGATAAGAGAGTAGATCAAAGACCATGTCTTGATCTCAGCCCTCTCAGGATCTGTAACACCCAGAGAGGACACTTGGCTCATTGATAGTGGTGCATCCAAGCACATGATGGGGCAAAGAAACATTCTCTCTTGTATCTCAGAAAAGAAGTTTTCTCAGAAAGTGACACTTGGATATGATTACCAATATCCCATCAAGGGAGTGGGAGAATCAAACATCAAATTGAATTAAGGGAATTCACTAAAAATGAAGGACGTACTATATGTACCAAGCTTAAAGAAGAACCTACTCTCCATTTCATATTTAGAAAATAAAGGCTTTAGAGTTGCCTATATAGATGGATAAGGTCTTATGTGGGCTAAAGGAGAAACCTTAAATGAAGCAATCATCATTGGAAATGAAGAAAATGTCTCGTATAAACTAAAGGGTCACTCAGAGGCTGCCATTACCCACTCCATTGGAAACTCATGTGAACTTTGGCATAGAAGGTTAGCCCACATCAACTACAAGGCACTACCATACATATGCAAAGCGGTCATAGGTTTACCAGAACTCAAAGGTTACCATGAAGGCGTATGCAATGGATGTGCACGAGGGAAGAACATCAATAACTTGTTTCCAAAGAGGGACAACAAGGCAAAAGGAGTCCTAGAAATTATTCATTCAGATGTATGTGGCCCAATTCCATCATGCTCCATTAGTGGGTATGTATATTATGTATCATTCATTGATGATTACTCTCGTAAAACCTGGATATATTTCTTGAAATCTAAAGATGAAGTGTTCAACAAGTTCAAAGAATTCAAAGCCTTGATAGAGAACCTTTATGAAAGGAATATTAATATACTCATGTCAGATAATGGAGGAGAATATACCTCAAAAGATTTTGTGAACTTCTACAAAGATATTGGGATCAAGAGGGAACTCACTACTCCCTATAATCCCCAACAAAATAGTGTAGTTGAACGTAAGAACAGAACCATAATGGAAGCTTTGAAGAATATGATCCATGATCAAGATCTTCCTATGTTCTTATGGGTAGAAGAAACAATGGAAGCTGTATATGTGAAGAACTGATTGTCCCATAGTGCACTTGTTCTCAAGACACTGTAAGAGATGTTTACTAAAAAGAAGCTAGAGGTGATCCATCTCAAAATATTTAATTGTCCAGTGTTTATTCATATACCTAAAGAAAACATAAACAAGCTCAACCCTTCAGGAAAGAAGGGAATATTTGTGGGATACTGTGAGGTCTCCAAGGCCTTTAGAATCTATATACCATGTCACCATCACATTGAGATCAGTAGGGATGTGACCTTTAATGAAGATGCAGTGCTCAAGAAATCTAAACTATGCCAGCTTGAAGAAGTATATGAAGAGGAACCCATAATCCTTAGTACGACAATGAGGGAGGTTCCTAGAGGTGCAGAACTAGTGAGGGAAGTTGTAACTTCCCCTGACAAGGAACTTCTAGAAGACCATGATATAGTAGAAGTGCAAGAACCTCCTCAGATGACAACCTTCCATAAAAGAAAGCAAGTTTGGGCTAGAGAGCTTATTCAAGATGGAGAGAAGTACGGTGTTCCCCAAGGAACTACATGACAAGTGAAAAGACTAAATCCATTCTCCAGTTATATGGCTTTGATGTGTGATCTCCTAGAAGAGGAGCCTACCTTCTTTGAAGAAGCCATTCAGAGGAAAGAATGGGTAGATGCAATGACAGAGGAATACCAATCCATAATGAAGAACGAAGTATCGGAAATAGTTCCTAGACCAAAGAATAAAGATGCGGTATCCTCCAGAGGTCTCTTCAAAATAAAACATGCTATTGATGGAAGTATTGAGAATTATAAAGCAAGATTTTTCGCTCGTGGCTTTTCCTAGAAGGAAGACATTGACTATGAAGAGACATTCGCTCCTGTGGCCAGATACACTTTGATCAGAACCATCATAGCTCTTGCAGCTAAGATGAAGTGGAAGCTACACCAGATGGATGTGAATACATCATTCCTAAATGATGTCATCGAAGAGGAAGTGTATATAGAGCAACCTCAAGGATTTGAGGTTGAAGACAGGAAGTCTCATGTCTACAGATTGAAGAAATCCTTATACAGATTGAAGCAAGCTCCTAGAGCTTGGTATGGTCGTATAGACAGTTTCATGATCAGCTTAGGCTTTACCAAGAGTAAACTAAACTCTAACCTCTACTTCAAGATCATCAACGATGAGAGAGTAATCTTACTGCTATATGTGGATGACTTATTCTTAACTAGAGAAGAAAAACTCAACATTAAGTGTAAAAAGAGACTTGCTTTAGAATTTGAAATGAAAGACCTTGGCCTAATGCATTATTTCTTAGGTATTGAGGTATGGTAGAGTCCTAAAAGGATCTTCCTTAACCAAGGGAAGTATACATTCAAAATCTTGAAGAGATTCGACATGTTGGAATGCAAGCCCATGAATACACCCATGGAAGCGAAGCTGAGGCTGTTGGTCGATACTTCGTCAGATTTGATTGATGACACACTATACAGATAGATTATTGGATCACTGATGTACTTGATGAACACCAGACCAGACATTTATTTTTTCATGAACACCTTGAGTAAGTTTTTGGTAGAAACTAGATGTTTTCACCTAGTGGCTACAAAAAATGTGATGAGGTACCTTAAAGGTAAAATAGATTGTGGTCTCAGCTATGATGGAGATCGTGATTTCACATTGAGTGGATATACTGATGTAGATTGGGAAGGAAGTGTTTCTAATAGGAAAAGAACTTTGGATCAGCTATGATTTCGTGGCAGAGTAGGAAGAAATCTAGTATTGCTCTCAGCACAGTGGAAGTAGAATACATTGTTGCATTTTCTGCTAGTTGCAAAGCTATATGGCTTTGAAAGTTGTTGACCAGCCTATTTGACTTAGATATGAGACCAACCTTGATTCAATGTGACAAAAATAGCTGCATAAAGATGACAGAGAATCCTGTATTCCATGACAAGTCGAAGCACATAGAGATTCGTTATCATTACATCCGTGACATTGTGTAGAGAGGAGCCTTAAATCTCTAAGTACATTAGCACAGATGAACAGGTTGCTGACATGTTGACCAAGCCACTCTCTCGTACAAAGTTTGAGTACTTTCGAGATAATCTTGGTATAGTCTGAAAGTACCCTCCTCGAAAGGGGGAGTAGATGTTGTGATGAGACATATCTTGCTTCTGACCTGATGGTTGTGACATAAAGCAAGATGATGTGATATGAATAGTATTGTGCTTCCAGCTGGATAGATGTGATGTAAATCCAGTCTAGTATCTTTCTTCCAACCTAATGGTTGTGACGTAAAGTAGGACGAGTACCTTTCTTCCGACCTGATGTTTGTGACATAAAGAAAGATGATGTGTGACTAGTTCCCTACTTCCGATTTGATGGTTGTGATGTAAAGCAGGATGTGTACCTTTCTTTCGACCTGATGGTTGTGACATAAAGCAAGATGATATGATGAGACTAGCACTGAGCTTCCAGTTGGATAGTTGTGACGTAAAGCCAATCTAGTATCCTGCTTTCGACCTGATGGTTGTTGTTGTTCCTGATTTTATACTTTAAGGCTCTAAAGTATACCGTCAAGGCATCCGAAAAATAAAGAGAATTAAGGAGAAAGAATCAATTACGAAGGGTAAATTAGAGTTGATTTCTCAACTGTCTCTATCTATCTTCCCATTGTTCTTGGATGTTGATTTCTCTCTCAATAACCACCCATGAACATTCTAATTCGACTCGGGTAGTTGTTGTTTGTAGGATAGTATTAAATAAATTCAAAGCAATGCTAGTTTGATCCTATAGGTCAGGTTCTATGTTAGGTTGTCTATTACTTGGGATAGTCATGAGGATTAAAATTTTATTAAATTATATAAAAAAATAGAATTTGTTGCTTCGGTTTTGTGGGATGAAATAGAAAAGGAATTTTGGAACTCAAAATAATAACATAATAACAATTAAGGTCGTTTCCTGTACTTGAAGTAATTTGAGAATATTAAAATAAAAACAAAGTAACACTGTTGGAGAATATGAGGCTTTAATTGTGAAAGAATCATAACAGAAGACAGGGAGAAAAACAAAATTTCTAATATAGTATAAGATATAACCATCCAATGGACCTATAGGTCTTGAAACTACTGATAGCAATCATAGAGGAAAAACTGTAAATGATTAAATAATCAAATAAATCCAAACTATAGTAGAATTTTGAATTAAACTATAGCTGATCATTCATTAGAAATACATTGAATGAAAGATATTGAAAACAAAGTGAAGGAACACATAGCTTCAAGGTGACAAAATTCAGAATCTCTTCTGCATTATCTATATCATTGTAAATCAGAAAACTTCTAATACAATCGGCTCCCAAAAAATGAAAAGCCTTTTCTCAGTCTTGTGAAATTATATTTATACATGATCACCAAAACTTTTTCCCATTGGCGATTAACTAATTTCTAGTGAATAACGGTTACATGAATGAGAAATGTTGAACCATTTACATTTCTATTTTAACTGCTTTATTATTTCCATGATGAAAATATCTAAAACAATATTTCATGTCTGTGTTGATGAACTTCCTTCTTCTGTTTTAAGACAGTGAATACATTTTCCCAGAAATTGCACCAAAACTCTGGGAGCTTTTGGGATATCTTTCACCTTAAGTAAGAATAAATTTCTCTGTAGTTCAAGCAGACGGTGTTCGATTATCTTTTTTGTGAACTTAATATTTTGAAACTTTAAGTTCAACATCACTATCTATTTGTCAATTTGAGTGACATTGATTACCTTTATTTGTGGGATTTCTCCCTAAATTTCTTCCAAATCCTCCTTAAATCTTAATTGATGCTTAACAATGTTAATTTCTCCTAACAACCATGGATAGTTGTTTCTTCCAATGTTCAATGAAGCTTTCTCTAAAAGGTCAAAAATTCCTTGACAATCATCTTTAACTTCTCTGGTTATTCTCTTGTTTTCTATGAGGTTTGCCTCCTATACCTTGATTATTATATCACCTTTAATCTACTCTGAAATAGATAGCTTCTAATTCTCTCTGGCCTCCTCTTTTGTTGAAAGAGCCACTGCTTTCTTAAAAGTTGTTTTGGCTACTTTTACTTCTCTCTCTTTCAGAATAATATTCTCCATGGATTTACTTGTTTCTTGAAAGTAATTCTGAATAAATTTTGGATTAAAGAACACTCCCTATTGCTCTTTTTCTATCTTTGTATGTACTTCCAATGCCTGGGCTTGGAATATTTCAATCTCTACCACTTGATTTTGAATGGAATTAATCTTATCTTGTAATTGTTTATTCATTTCCTCTTGCTGTAGGACCTGTGCTTGAGTGACTTGTATCTTCAGGTTTTCTTCATCTAAGATTGCTTTCAGTTTTTGAATCTCTTGAATGTCATTGAATCTAGCTCATTCTAGACCCTTTTTTATCTCCCAAATGATATTTCTTTCAGTCTCCTTTAATTGACCCTGTAGTTGACATATCCTCTGGTCTTTTTGTTGCAACATAGTTCTCAAATTACCAACAGAGTATAAATTTGTCTATGCTAAGGCTCCCATTGTACCTGCTATTTCTGTGGCGAATTCCCCCTCTTTAATTTTTTGTCCATCTACAATGATCTTGTGCTTTTTTACCATCATGTTTCCTCTTGGATGCATTTCCTGTTTCAGGATAGCCTTCCTCTTTTTACTGAAAAAGGAATCAGAGGAAGGAATCTCATCCCTAGAAATAGGCTCAAGATCACTAACATGTAGAGCTCCCTCTTGGGGATTTCCATAAGTAGGCTACAATGGGGTCAAAGAAGTAATGGGACTTCCAAGTTCCGTCAATGTTGTTCTTGCTATTTTTCTGGGAAAATTCTTAGGGATTTCTGAGGGTGTTTCCAACTTCTTTCCTTTCCCTGCCTCTGATTTTTCTGTCTAAGGAACCTCTGTTTCTTGTGAAGGAATTTCAATCTCCTTCATTTTTCCCTTTGTATTTGTTTTATCCTGCACATCTATTTCAAAGCTTGATGGAGGCCCTTCCTTCTCTGGAGGAGGGGTCGTGGATTCACCCTGCAAAATATTTGGCAAAAGACTTCGCTTGTGACTTTGGAAGGACATGAAACCAGTCTGTAAGTTAGGTGATAAGGCCCGTACCCTGTTCAATACCTCCTCATAAGTTTTAACTTCTTTGAAAATATCATCATAAACAGACTTTTCATGTTCATAAGCTTCCATATTGCAGTGCATCAAATGTCTATTTACTAATTGATAAGGGTCATGCTTTCTGTGTTCGATATCTACCAGTTTAACTTCTTCTATTTCTTCGGCTTCCACTTTAGAATGGCCTAGCTTTAGCAATGAAAATTTCCCGACATGTACAAGGAAGATTGGCCAAGACTTCTTTTGAGCTGCCTTTAGCTCTATTCCAATACCACCTTTCACTATTTGGTGTACTACCTCCCTCAATACCAGTCTATCTGGGAGGAATTTTGGAAGTGCATGAGGGGAATTGAGCACCCATAAACCCTAATGTAAGAGAAGCTTTCATCAACAAACCAGTCGGCTATTTTTTTGAGATTTTCTGAGATTGGCTCAGAAATGTGAGGGGGTCCACAACCATAAAACATTTTATGCATTGGAATTACTATGAAATGACAAATTTCATAAAACACATCCTTAGCATTTTCTTCCCATAGCACAGAGTGATACTCGTGAATGGGTTTAGGGCAGGCTATGTTCCAACTCCAATTCATCAGGGAAAAAGGAGTTACAAAGCAGATTGCATCCATAATGTATGCTAACATGTAAAAGGTCATTGGTTGACCTTTAGATCTTGCAACTTTGTAATTTGAATCTTCTTGAGCTGGGTTGGTAGACAAAATCTTGCTCAAGTTGAAAGATTCTTCTACAAAGGGCACCCATTCTGTAGGAAAATGGCAGGGATTCTTTTTCTCGAAATGTCTACACAGCATAATGGCTACATAGACCATGTATTCGTTCAAAGATGTTGTTGCATAAACCCCATGAGTATTGGCCCTAAATTTTGATGGACATCTCCACCATTCTCCGATTAAATCAGGATAAGTTCGATCTGCCTCAGTACACTCCTTCCTTTGAAATTCAGCTAAAAACTCAACATTATAAATGTGCTTAGGATTTGGTGAGAGTTTATACATTACCTGTATATGCTCTGGCCTGAATGAGCCAACAACGACCGCCTGATCATTTAAAATTCTTCTTGTCAGGATATCGACCTTCTCCAAGGCCCAATTGATCATGTCGTTGTATGCCATGAGTCGAGGGCATGTTGCGATCTTATGAAGCTCTGATTCCGCTATATCCTGAAAGTGATTCTATGAATTAGCAGGAGAATTTTTTATTTCATAATCCAGGAATTCATATATTTGTGTCCAGGATTTAATTGAGTCGATGGCATGCGACGTAGTGTTGGATATGATATCAACTTCTAGGTTACGCATCTCTTATGTATCTTCACTCTTCTTCGGTGCTTTCTTTGGTGCCATAGCTTTATGTTAGAAGGAAAACCTGTCACAGAAAAGAAGCGTATGAGCTTGGCTGAATGTGAATTACCTTTGAAGGATAGAACAAGCATAGGTTTTGGAACATAGATTTTGAATTCGCCTTAAACTCATTTTATGACAAAAACACTAATGCAACTGACCTATAATCAATTAAATTTAATGAAAAATGTTTTTTAGATATGCGCATCATTTATCAGTTATTTGTTTATTAATAAGGTCGTATTTCGACAATCCCAGATTCAAAATTCGAAAGATTTCATTCAACGGTACTGAAAATAAGAAAATACCTAAGAAGCTTAATTACCATTAATCATGTTTTAAAATAGAGTTAATCCAGTTTAAAAGATGATTATGGTTCGAGACTTCACGTTTCGAGGTTTCGGGGATCATGGATACATGAGTTATATCATCGATAAACCCGAATTCCCAAAATTGCAAAATCACGATGAGGGTAAATTAAATCCTTAAATTTTTGCATTAGTGAATTAATTAATCAGGGTTTTAGACTAACTTCCAAAATAGGGTTAATTCAGTTTAAACACAGATTATGAGTCGAGACTTCACGTTTTGGGATTTCGGGGATCATGTTGACAAGAGGTATGTTATCGTTGAACCCCGTATCCCAAAATTGCGATACGATTAACGTAATCTTTAATAATTAGTAACTTCCATATTTCGGGAAATGGGGGATCGAGATTCCACAATTGGATATGTATTAAAACATATGTTATTAGTAAACCCCGAATCCCAAAAAACTTTTAAAGGTTATTCTTAACTTCTTTAGGTTTTAAGTTTTTCGTGATTTTAAAAAATAACTTTACAGAAAGCGTGTCAGGACTTTATAACATTTTTGGTTTTTTTCCTTTAATTATTTAAAGAATAAATCTTGTCAATATTTTGGTACCGGCCTTTCAGAAATGATAGTGAGGGTTATTCTTTATGAAAATCTAAAACCTGAAAAAGGAAGGTTTTAGTCTTGAAGATAAAAAAGTTAAAAATTGTTTCAACATAGGCTCCAATTGGGGACCTCGTCTCCTTGTGGGACGAGGGGAACATGTAGACTTAGTGCCTTTATTGGGTAAATGGAGTCAATGGATTCTTTCTGCAGAACTTGCTTAGAAAGGGGATACAGAGGGAAAAAGAGATTTCATGTTTACTTCTAAAAATCTTTTCAAAACTTCCAACATTGTAAACTCAGATGCAACCCCATTCTTGATCTTCTCCTTTTTGCTATTGAATTTAAGTCTTCTTTAAGATGATCAAAACAATCCTAGAAAATCTAATAGATCTTGCGGCTTTTGGCTTACATCAAACGAAGTAAATTTCATGCTTTTAATTGGGGAGCCCTCTCTGAACTTGGGATGTAGATCTAGTTTCAAAAAGGATGGTAACCAGAGTAGAGTGAAAATTACGTATGACAACCTTACAGATACCTTAGATATTGCTTCACTGCCAGCGAGCCTATTCAATACCTCGGTGAAGTTATCTGTCCCTTTTTACTGAATTTCCTTTCACCGCTTGGAATCATAATTATGCATTTAAATGCTGAGATGAGGGCAATCATTTAAAAGAATTTCCTTTCATCGTCTTCTTGGACTAGATGGGGGAAATCAAATATGAATTTCATTTCACCATCTGTCTTATATTTTAATTTTTGAACATGAAGTGGGGGCAATCAGTGGTAGTAAGTATACCAGGGATGGTATCTTTGTAAAATTTGCAATGGAGGTCTGTCAACTTGCTTTTATTACCCTGGGCCAACCTTTTCTTAACTTTCAAAGCACCTTAGCCCGCAGGGAAAAAGGGGAAGATTAATTCCAAGGGTCTTCCTTCGAGCAAGCCTAAATACTTAGAAAATTATTAAGAAACCTAGGAGAGTCAGGATCGACCTAAGCATAACTTTGTTTAGTCAGAGAGTGAGGAGTTATGAGGATTGGTTTACCTTTTAAGAACTATTTTTCAGCTTCCAAAGCTAAGACGTAATCTCTTCTCCCTCTGTGGGAAACCCAGAAAGATGTTTGGTCTTTTAAGAAGGAAAAACTGAGGGTAGAAAGGGGCGATGGAGAAAGACTTGGAAAACAAAAAACAGGGGTCATGAATTAAACCCAGCTCTTGGAACACTTTCTCAGAGACACTTTTCTCTCTTTGTTTATTTTAAAAACCTCTTATCTTATTCTAGGTGAAACTCTTAGGGCCTAGATTTTGAAATCATTCTTTTAGTGACATATCGCACTTACGAGACAATCACCGCACTTTAAAAAACTTTGTTTGAAAAATAGACTTCTATGGAATTCATACCTTCGCCTTACCATTTTCGTTCTCTATGTTTGGGGCCTCCATTCCTTTGTTTTCATATTTTCTTTGTGGTGCAGATTTTATTTCACTCACAGGGACCTATGTTTTCATGGCGGGTGTTCCTACTGACTTTGGCTTGATAGGTTGTGTTTCAGCGGTGTGGGTTTTTGCAGTTTGTTTGTCAACAATCTTTGGAGCCACTTCATCAGGTTCTCCCCTAAGCAAGATATTTCTTGTTGAGATGGTTGGAAGACTCTTGTTCCTAGGTATTAAATTATATTTCTCATGTAGTTCAACTATAATATCATCTGCAATACCCTAATAAGACAAATCTTCAAAAGTATCATTGCTAACATTATCTTCTAATCTAATTTCCTTATTTAAGGATTTTTGTAATCTTGTCTTGATAAATAGGGTGATTTATTATCGTTGCCAAGATTATTTATATCCTCATCAAACACTTCAAAATATTCTAGGTCTTCCTCTCCAATGAAGTTTTCACTTTTGAAAGGGGTTGGGATTTTTTTATCCTCATTCTTAATTGTTTTCTGTGGGGCCTGAGGATAAAGATTCCTTCTAAAATCCTTCCTAGGAAAATTATCCCTTTTTGATTTATCTAGTTCCATTTTTGAGATATTATTTGAAAGTTCTCTAATTACCCTAGCCATCTCATCTATTTTATCTCCCGAGGATTTCCCCGATCCTGAGGATCCACCTTGTTCTTTGAATTTCCTATTTTATTTGTTCCCGGTTTTTATTTTTTATTTTAATTTCCCTGATGCCATCATGTTCGATTTGATTTCTAGAGCATCATCTTGCATTTTCATGAGATATGTTGATCTCCTTTCTCTCAATAATAGGGAAAAATCAGGATCAAAGGCTCCAGTGAAAGTCACCTTTGCTACGGGTTGAGAAGGTTTGACCTCGACCGAGATTTTATTATACAACTTGTTAAACCTTTGCGTGAACTCGAGAACTGATTCAGGATTTTTCTTTCTAAGGGCTCCAAATTCAGTTAGGTAATAGAGGTGGTCCCTTCTCTCCCCCCATTTTCTGATAAACACATTTTCAAGCTCTTCGTAAGATCTTAGAGATCTAGCTGCTAAGGCTCGGAACTAGGTCCTCACCTGTCCTTCGAAAGTCTGAACGAGGAGTCTGGAATAGACATCTTCGTGTTCAATTCCGAGGATGTTGGCAAATTGGTCAAAGAAGTTTATGTGCTCTTGAGCGGTTAAATCTCCTTCCCCTATAAATTTGGGAAGGCTTTTCATATAATTTTTGGGAAGGTCATGTAGGGGAACTGTGAGGACAAGGGCGACATATCTAGCAACTACTTTAGCAAAGATTGCAGGAAGCCGTGCTTGGCTACCTGTTGGTCCTCCTAGGGCACCACCCCCAACTCCTGCACCTCCATGTGTGGCCATTGATAGATTTGAGGCTGAAGCTCGAAAAGTGTGAGGAGAAGGCTCACAAAAATCTAGGGAAAATACCTCAGAAAAAGAGAACATATCATATGAGAGGGGAAGCGAGATGGATCTCTCAAGTGTTTCTGCAATGTTCAACTGCGTAAAATCAGGTTGACAAATAGTATGTATGGGTGAAATGATTTGTCTAAGGGATCTTCATGATTTTAAAATATTTTTTGGATCAGAGACTGGTGAGGTCTGCTTGTCATCCAGGTTCTTTCTGGTGTTCTTTCGGCTAATAGCCAGTTTACTTATCGTGGAGTCGCCAAGAGAAACATAAAGGTAGCCTTAGAAGGTTTTCTATCTTTGTTCACTATCAAAGAAAGAAAGTGTAAATGTCATTCTTCCCAGGGAAAAGTTTTGTTCCTTTGTCCCCGACAATGGCGCAAAAAAGATGTTGTTCCTGAGTTTATACTTTAAAGCTCTAAAGTATATCATCAAGGCATATGAAAAATAAAGAGAATTAAGGAGAAAGAATCAATTACAAAGGGTAAATCAGAGTTAGTTTCTCAACTATCTCTGTCTAGCTTCCCATTGTTCTTGGATGTTGATTTCTCTCTCAATAACTGCCCATGAACGTTCTAATTCGACTCGGGTAGTTGTTGTTTGCATGATTGTATTAAATAAATTCAAAGCAATGCTAGTTTTATCTTGTAGGCCAGGTTCTATGTTAGGTTGTCTATTACTTGGGACAATCGTGAGGATTAAAATTTTATTAAATTATAAAAAAAATTAAAATTTGTTGCTTCAATTTTGGGGGATGAAATAGAAAAGGAAATTTGGAAGTCAAAATAATAACATAATAACAGTTAAGGTCATTTCCTGTACTTGAAGTAATTTGAGAATATTAAAATAAAAACAAAGTAACACTGTTGGAGAATATGAGGCTTTAATCGTGAAAGAATCTCATATCATAACAGAAGAAGAGGAGAAAAACAAAATTTCTAATGGAGTATAAGATATAACCATCCAACAGACCTACAAGTCTTGAAATTGTTGATAGTAATCACAGAGGAAAAACTATAAATGATTAGATAATCAAATAAATCCAAACTATAGTAGAATTTTGAATTAAACTATAGCTAATCATTCATTAGAAATACATGGAATGAAAGATATTGAAAAGAAAGTGAAGGAACACATAGCTTCAGGGTGACAAAATTCAGAATCTCTTCTGCATTATCTATATCGTTGTAAATAAGAAAACTTTTAATACATTCGGCTCCCAAAAAACGAAAAGCCTTTTCTTAGTCTTGTGAATTTATATTTATGCATGATCAAGAAAACTTTTACCCGTTGGAGATTAACTAATTTCTAATGACTAATGGTTACATGAATGAGCAATGTTGAACCGTTTACATTTCTATTTTAACTACTTTATTATTTCAATGATGAAAATATCTAAAACAATATTTCATGTCTGTGTTGATGAACTACCTTTTTTTGTTTTAAGACAGCGAATACATTTTCCCAGAAACTGCACCAAAACTCTCGGAGCTTTTGGGATATCTTTCGCCTAAAATAAGAAGAACTTTCTCTATAGTTCAGGCAGACAGTCTTCAATTATCTTTATTGTGAACTTAATATTTTGCAAATTTAAGTTCGGCATCACTTTCCATTTGTCAATTTGAGTGACATTGATTACCTTTATTTGTGGGATTTCTCCCTAAATTTCTTCCAGATTCTCCTTAAATCTTAATTGATGCTTAACAATGTTAATTTCTCCTAACAACCCTAGACAGTTGTTTCTTCCAATGTTCAATGAAGCTTTCTCTAAAAGGTCAGAAATTCCTTGACAGTTATCATTAACTTCTCTGGTTATTATCTTGTTTTCTATAAGGTTTGACTCCCATACCTTGATTATTATATCACCTTTAATCTTCTCTAAAAAAGATATCTTTTGAGTCTCTCTGGCCTCTTCTTTTGTTGAAAAAGCCACTGCTTTCTGAAAATTTGTTCTAGCTACTTTTACTTCTCTCTCTTTCAGAAGAATATTCTCCATGGATTTACTTGTTTCCTGAAAGTAATTCTGAATAAATTTTAGATTAAAGAACACTCCCTGTTTCTCTTTTTATATCTTTGTATGTATTCCCAGTGCTTGGGCTTGGAATATTTCAAGCTCTACCACTTGATTTTGAATGGAATTAATCTTATCTTGTAATTGTTTATTCATTTCCTCTTGCTGTAGGACTTGTGCTTGAGTGACCTATATCTTCGAGTTTGCTTCAATTTTTAAATCTCTTGAATGTCATTGAATCTAGCTCTTTCTAGACCCTTTTTTATCTCCCAACTAATATTTCTTTTAGTCTCCTTTAATTGACCCTATAGTTGAGCTATCATCTAATCTTTTTGCTGCAACATAGTTCTCAAATTACCCACAGAGTATAAATTTACCGATGCTAAGGCTCCCATTGTACCTATTATTTCTGTGGCGAATTGCCCCTCTTCAAGTTTTTGTCCATCTACAATGATCTTGTTCTTCTTTACCATCATGTTTCCTCTTGGATGCATTTCCTATTTCAAGATAGCCTTCCTCTTTTTACTGAAAAAGTAATGAGAGGAAGGAATCTGATCCCTAGAAATAGACTCAATATCACTAACATATAGAGCTCCCTCTTGGGGATTTCCATAAGTAGACTGCAATGGGGTCAAAGAAGTAATGGGACTTCCAAGTTTTGTCGATGTTGTTCCACCTACTTTTTTGGGAAAAATCTCAGGGATTTATGAGGGTGTTTCCAACTCCTTTCCTTTCCCTGCCTCTGATTTTTCTATCTGAGGAACTTTTTTTTTCTTGTGAAGGCATTTCAATATCATTCATTTTTCCCTTTGTATTTTCTTTATCCTATACATCTATTTCAAATCCTGGGGGAGGACCTTCCTGCTCTGGAGAATGGGTCGTGAATTCACCCTGTAGAATCTTTGGCAAACAACTTTGCCTGTGACTTTGGAAGGACATGAAACTAGTCTGTAAGTCAGGTGATAAGGCATGTACCTGTTCAATACCTCCTCATAAGTTTTAACTTCTTTGAAAATATCATCATAAATAGACTTTTTGTGTTCATAAGATTTCATATTGCAGTGCATCAAATGCCTATTTACTAATTGGTAAGGGCCATTCCTTGTGTGTTCGATATCTACCAGTTTAACTTCTTCTAGTGCTTTGTCTTCCACTTTAGAATGGCCTAGGTTTAGCAATGAAAATTTCCCAACATGTATAGGGAAGATTGGCCAAGACTTCTTTTGAGCTACCTTTAGCTCTATTCCAATACCACCTTTCACTATTTATTGTGCTTCCTCCCTCAATACCAGTCTTCCTGGGAGAAATTTTGGAAGTGCATGAGGGGGAATTGAGCACCCATAAGCCCTAATGTAAGAGAAGTTTTCATCAACAAACCAGTCGGCTATTGCTTTGAGGTTTTTTGAGACTAGCTCAGAAATATGAGGGGTTCCACATCCATAAAACATTTTATGCATTGGAATTACTATGAAATGACAAATTTCATAAAACGCATCCTTAGCATTTTCTTTCCATAGCACAGAGTGATGCTCATGAATGGGTTCGAGACAGGTTATGTTCCAACTCCAATTCATCAGTTGAAAAGGAGTCACAAAGAAGATTGTGTCCATAATGTACGCTAACATGTAAAAGGCCACTGGATGACCTTCAGATCTTGCAACTCTGTAATTTGAAACTTCTTGAGCTTGGTTATTAGACAAAATCTTGCTCCAGTTAAAAGTGTATCCTTCTGAAGATTCTTCTAAAAAGGGCACCCATTATGTAGGAAAATGGCAGGGATTCTTTTTCTCGAAAAGTATACACAACATAATGGCTACATAGACCATGTATTCATTCAAAGATGTTGTTGACACTCAGAACTGAAATGGGTTGCAGCAAATCAATTCTGAGGAAACCTCGAACCACTTTGGATTGGAAGCTTCCCTCCCCCAACCCAAGAGGGATCTCTCGAACAATGTCAAAAAATAATCTTCAATAAGTGTCAAAAAGGTGGGCAGATTTATGGGTAAATGATGGTCTTAGATTTTTAAAGTTTCGGGGGTTAAACCAGGGAAATGGTCCATTGGGCATGGAGTCAAATGAAAACTGAAAAAAGGAGATAATAGCAGTGATCAAATAACTTGCATAAAGTGAGGCAAAGTAAGTCTATCTTTCAGTGCTTTGATAGTCATGATGCGGTAGTAGAAAAGGAAAAGAAAGGCAGATGTAGCAGAGAATATATGCATAATTCTAGAAGTGTAGACTGGTCTTACACCCGTTGATAGCTAGTGTAGAGGAAAGACAACAAAAAATTACAAAAAACCAAAATCCATTCTCTATAGTAGTGGTCGTACTAAAGTATAACGAAGAACATCATTTAGAAGAAAACGAACTTGTAACATAGTTGTGATGGAATAAGGAAGAAATAAACAATATGATAATGACAATATCAACTGCGGGTAAGGAACATATAAATGAGTTCCAAACAGATTTAACACAGCTGAAAAGAAGAAGAACATGCTGAAAGAATCAACTGTGATGAATCTCACAGTCTCAAGAAAATACATCATATATATTACTCCATTATTGGCTTACAAAATAACTCAACTTGCAAGAAGAGACCCTCTTCGAAAGAGGCTTTCCCTAGCTCGCCCCCCACTTTTTGTTACATTGATCTATCTTTTTAAAAGAAAACTCTAAAATAAAATGCTTTGTATTCTGGGATTATGAAACGGTTCGCCTTCATGGAATTCCCGACCACTAGCTGCTCTGAACCATTACTAAGTGGGGTACTTTCAACTAGGATAAATCTTTGCGTTTGATTTTGTTTTGAAACCTCCAAAAATATGAGAAGGCTTCCAATCAATACCTAGGACCGATCACTCCAGGTGGACTGTCGCTTTATTTTCCTCTACTCGATATCTAGCACATCCAGCAGATAACCAAAGTGATTCGTTGGCAGATCGCAGTTGTTGAGGTCCTCTGAAACATGAGTTTCTTCTTCCTCTACATTGAGTAGCCCATTAGAAAATTAATTTTGTTGTTGCAGACTCATGCTATTTTGAGTCCTCCATGCATGATCAACCAGATGCAACTCTGTCAGGCGTAGTCTTTCCAACTCGATGGCTTGCTCTTTCTCTTCTATATGCCTTCTGATCAATTTCGTATTCTGAAACATTCTAGGAGCTGGAGACAGAGACTAGACATCGCCCTAAAAGTAGAAAATGGGATCTGTTATCTTCACAATTTACGTCGTTCCCGCCTGCGTGCACAGAGACATTAAGAGAAACAATGTTCTGCTCGATGGCAATCTCCGAGAAAATATTGCCAATTTCGGTCTTGCGAAATCTGCAGGCAAGGGCTTTGCGGTGACGAGACATGTGGTGGGCACAAAGGGATACATGGTGCCTGAGTATGTTTCCTATGGTCTCGTCACTACGAAGCTTGACGTCTTCTCATTTGGGGTCGTCATGCTAGAGCTTCTCTTTGGAAAACCCATGACTTTCCCTGGGCATGGAGATGCGCACAAGGAATTTATGTTGTGGAATACAATTGGGGCTCTGATTGAGGGGTCAAATCCCAAGGAAAAGTTTCAGGGTTTCATGGATCCAACTTTGATGAATGCGTATCCATTTTACTTAGCACTGTCTATGCTCTGACAGATGGGGCGTTTCTGGTCTTTACGTGGATTCTGTCTTAGGATCTTGGTGGCTGCCAAGTGCTCTGACAAATTTTGAATCGTTTGACAAGTGGACAGGGATTTCTACGTTACACTACCTTTGATGCATGGATGTCTTTGCTGCGTGGCAGCGTTGATCAAATTCACTAGCTAATAACGCTTTCGAATCTGGTACGTTGCAAATCAAATCAGACAGCTACAGTATTCTTCCACCGGCCAATTGATTGGGACAAACTACTTGTAGATTTGGGGTTAGTCGAACCACCACACCAGTGACCACGCCATGCTCACCGGCACCTCCACAACAATCTCACGTAGGGCAGAAGGGTTACGAGGGCCTAGTGCAGCCTGGAAGTGCTCATTTGTAACAGCCATATAATTCAGAACTTTTGCATCGATTGTTTTATGATTACATCCAATTTTTCCCTAATACATTGTAGTGCAGCCTCAGTGCAAAGAGCTGTAAGATCTGCCCCAACATAATCTGTTAAGCCCTAATATTGGCTCATTACCCCTTAATTGGGACATATTAGATTAGTAATGCTATTTTATTTATGTCGGATTAGGCCATTAGTTGTAATTTAGATTAGTAATGTTATTTTAATTATGTCGGCTTTAGGCCATTATTTGTAATTATACCTCCTAGTCTCCTATATATAC
>JASDQU010203275.1:0-13552 GCA_032191745.1 Picea mariana | reverse complement strand
TTGGATCTTACTCGCTTTCATGATTTAGTGGGATCATCCTAACCTCCTCACCTTATCCTCTTCAACTTATAAAAGGAGACGTGTTCTCATGGAGAAAGTTAGCTTTGGTTAGCTTTGGAGATTTTGGGATTAACTTGGATTGGATTGAGCTTTGGAGATTTTTAGCTTAGCTAGATGAGCCACTTTGTCAAGATAGATTGTGAATATTATCAGATCTGTGCTCTTAGAATTCTTGGAGTGAAAGTGTGTGGAGAATGAAGGACAGTTGGAAGGGACCTTACGACATCAAGGCCATGGTTGTAATCTCTCTTTCACATTTAATATGATACAGTAATATGATTCTTTCCTATAAAGCTTGTTGTGTTTTATTGTATGATTCCTTGATCACATACACAGGTTTATATTGAGTTTACGCTATTGCTATCACTTTGGTTGGTTGCGTTCTTTTGTAGGATCATCATTGTATGAATGTTGGAATGGAGCTAGGATGACGATGGTGAGAGGAAGTGACGTTTAAACGGTATGTCACCTATCCCTCTTTAGTTAGTAAATTCAATATCTAAAACTTAAGGAAAGTGTCATGTTTTGGTGTGTTTTGTTCTAGATCTAAGTGGATCTAGGGAGATCAGTTAGTGTCCGTACCTACCGATTTGTCCGATAACAATAGCCCCACCCTGGGGTGAACCACGTATATCTGGTGTCTCATGGTTTTCTTTGTGTTGTGTTATTTTTGTTATGAATCAGCTTAGTGATTTGATTATGATGTATAATAGGTAGATCATTTGTTGCTTAAGTGATTTACTTGTGTTAAGGGTAAATGAATTCTATATCTAACTTATAATGCTTAGTGCTAAGTACTCAGGAAATATTTTCATTTGTTGTTACTGTGCTGATCTATCCTTATGTTCTGCAGAGTTAATAGGGTTAGTAAACTAATGCATGCCACTTCCTAAGCGTTAACTGAATATCCTGTGAAGTGTTATCATCATAGATCTGTGTCCCATCCTAGTTACAGACACCTGTTTCCTGTAAACCCCAATGATTCTACCTCAGGTGAGACTTCACCTACTTCATAGGTGTTGTTGAAAGGGTTAGTAGTAAGGGTTTTGTTGGTGTGTTGTTAAGCGTTGAACCCTGGGTCTGCCCCTGTGCAAACAAATGGTTCTGTTGTCGGAACCTGAAACTGTGATTGCTGGGAACTAAAGTAAAGAAAAAGAGAAGCTTTGTGTGTAGATCTGTTGCTGAAGTGCACAATAATCTACTTGACTTGCAAATATTTTTTCTAAGAAAGAAAGTTGATCTGAAGAAAAGAGGTAATATCCTAAATAAGCAAGCTTTGTGCTTTGGCAAGAGAAAGATAAGTGAAATTTTTTGTTTTGAAAGCATGAACTTATTTATGTTTAATAGATTTTGTCCTAGTCTGAACGCTAGGGCACATTTGAAAGAAAGAGCTGATTTGAGTAAATTTAATGGAAATGAAGAAAGATACCTATGGATAGAAATATTTTTTGGTCTAATAAGTGGATGCAGGAACCTAGAATTTTTTTTGCAGATTGCAGGTCCAACACTATGATCCTAGGGGAAGTGTGCAGTACAGAAAAGGTTGGGGAACATTTAAAAGAAAAACAGGATTGACATTGTGCTATAATTGCAGAAGGTCGAGACATCTTTCTAAGGAATGTCCCGAGGTAGGACCTATTTGTCTTTTTTGTAAGTTTGTTGGTCATGAGATTGAGGATTGTCCAAGGATTATTGCTAGAGTTGACAGAATGAACATAAGACAAGAAAACTATGAAGAAAGTCAAGAGACTAAGGGAATTTTAGAAAGTCATAAAGAGAAAGGGTCAGAGGTAGTTCAGAGTATGTTATTAATATTGAAAGAAATGATGTATGTTCATAAATATGTCAGTTTACTAGAAATCTTGAAAGCTAAACAGTGCATAAGTGCAGGAATAGAACACTTCGACATAGACTATGTCTTGGATGAAGAAACACAAGTGAATATTATGACAGAAGAAACTTGGGAAATTTTGGGAAAGCCTACTCTGGTACCTTCATTGGGAAGGATAGGCTTGTTTAAGGGAAAGATGATAACCTTATTTGGAAGAGATTACCAATGTACCTGTTATTGTTCATGGAACATCAACTGAAAAAGAATTTGAATTCATTAGGTTTTTTGGGGACAACACCCCTTTCCCACTTTTTTTTATGTAAGACTTGGGTTGAGAAAGATATTATTAGAAGGAAAGCAAAGGAAGAAGCTATAGAAAAGAAAAACCAAGAATTAAGGGATTTCATAACTAGGAAAATAGACCAACTAATAGAAGAACGAGAGGATAAGTCGAAGCAACAAAATAAAGTAACAATGCAGGAGGGATAGAAGGCAAGAGAATTAGCTATCAAGGTTGAAAGAATGCAAGAAGGCTTGAAGAACCTATCTATTCAAGGAAGAAGTATGTCCACTCAAGAAGTCTTAATAAAAGGGATATTAACTTCGAACCCTTTGAGGGCACCTCAACAGTGCGAAGCCACTACGCTAGGGGAAGATAAGAATAAATATGGAAAGAGGACTCCAGAAACAGTTAGAGAAACTCAAATAATAGCAAAGAAGGCGAGAAAGCTCAATAGAAAGAAAGATAAGTTGGAAAAGCTACAAGAAGCTACATAAACCAGATGGAAGACTTCGCAGACTGGAACCTCGCAGGAGGCAGGTTCCTAGGATTTGAACCTCTCTAGAATAGCAGGTCTGCACAGAATTGGACTTCACCCTAGAGAAGTTATATGACCACTGGAGGTGCCTTGACTGTTAGAATGACGCTCTAGAACAGTTAGAAAATGCATTTATGGGATTATGGACTGCTTTTTGGACATTGATACCACACCATAATAGATAGATTTACATTGATGGAAGAATTTTCTAGCCGTTGGAAGATTCGTCACGATACCCCATTTATTTAACTCATCGATTGTTGCACTGGGACCACTTTTTGCTACACGTGATTGATTGAGCTAAGAAGAGAATTTTCCAAGTGTCGAGATGAGTTATTTGGAACTAGACCATGCTTGTCCATTTGTCTACCCCGCATTTCTGTTTGTCTACCCCGCCTATCTGTTAAAAGATAGAATGTCTGGAGAACCTAGCGAATTGGAGAAGTCTGTCGAGAAAATTATTAAGAAGATAATGGCTGACAGACTGATATCCAAAGGTATTCAGTCATCGTCAACTACGGGACTACAGGCTTCCACTTCGACTGGATGTCGTTCCGGCCGTGTCAACCCCGTAATTGAACAGTGCAATAAGCACCACAGTGATCTGAATGATGTGAAGAAAATACTGTCAATCCTACCTTAATGTATTCCACCTTTAGTTGGAGTTTTTAACCGTGATAGTATCCCTCGAGACTTTGAGTACTCTGTTTTCACTACGTACAATCTGAAAGGAATTCTCATTGCCGAGAGTCAGTTAGGATAGATCCCATTATTGAAGAACAACGACTTCAACTTAGAATACCAGAAGAACTACTCCATGTTGGCTCCTCACCACTATCGCAACAAGACAACCTGAAAGAAACATCACCTCGCCTCGAGCCATGTATTAAAGGGTTGGCGCAGTCCCCCGTGTTGAATGTGATGAATATCCCACATTTTGGCCACCACCAGGAGGTTAACACTTGCATTAAACCCCTCATGTCGTGCTATCATGGTGAATATCTGTGGATCGACAAAAGGATTACTTTGTATTTGGCGTTGATCCACTGGATCACAGGTTTAAGTGTGAAGGGTCCTGACATTTAGCAATTTTATCCAGAGAAGGCCTTGAACCATTCCCTGGCATAGAGCATCGAGGAAGCTTACAGAGAGGTAGAAAAAGGAAACCGAGGTTACAAGGTAGCCTCTATATAGGATGGCGCAGTGCACCTTTCTTGCCAACTCCTAGATAGCAAGCTCGTGAGGAAGAAATGCCCCACACAGGTCATTGGGTTCATGGTGGACTTCGTAGGAAAGCGTGTGGAGGGCATGCAGATGAACTGGGTGAACTACCTCGTCAATGAGCTAGAGAAAGATTGTCACAAAGCCCATGACTTGGGATATGAATTCCTTTTCAGTTGGTTGATCATTTTGATCGCATTTGTCCCTTGCAAAATGTTTGAAGGAGACACTTTTGTAGAGATCGAACCCTCAGAGCTGTTGGTCGCTTGGTTTTCCACCCTGTGGTATACCAATGACATGACAAATAAGTGGTAGTCCAATGTCATGTTTGATGGATACTATCAATAATTGAAGGTCACCATCAAATCATTCCCGTGTATGACACTACGCACCTCACATCAATACTGACCCATAGCGAAGTTATTCATTGATCCCCATTTCATCTACGTCACCACATGAAGAGATGATGGCCAGGAAGAATTATAGTCATACTACAAGTTGACGAATGACGATATGGAGAAGATCACAAAGGAGTGGCCAGAGGAATTTCTTGTACCTGTAGCCGATGAAAAAATATCTGAAACTAACACCATAGGAAGCCCAATAGTTGCACAATTTGAACATGTCAAATGGTCCAATGGGACAAAGAAGAAGAAAAAGCAAGATGAAGTCCAGGACATAGAGAGTGATGAATAGGACAATGCTTATGAAGGATGGGGAGGAGGATATGAAGCAAAAGAAGAGAAAGGAGGAGGCGAAGCTACCACCCCTCCACCTGAGGATCCCCCTATTGGGACAGTGACACCAAAAAATAGGAAGGTTTCTCCGAAGAAACCTTCATCAAGGAAGAATATGTGTGTCAATAAGCCACAGTTGGAGGCCACTCTCACCGACAACAACATTATTCTATTCCGTAGAGCTATGGAGGATGCCTCTGAGGACATGTTGTAGAGATATGGAGAGAAGAAGGAGGAGCTATATGAAATAATTGAGAGAGAATTGAAAGAAGTGCAACAATCTTTTACTTGGTCTGCACAGTACCTACTGTGTCGTCTGCACCTTCCTCATCACAAACTGCAAAATTGGGGGATGAACCAGCCCAATTGAGAATACTTGCAGATGCAATAGAATATCGACTTGAAAAAGGAGAAACACAAAGTCTTAGTACAATTACAAGTATCACAGGATAGTGTAGCAGCCCAGGAAAGTGAGAAAGCAGAGCTTCAGATGAAGATTCAAGGGGGAAAAGCCCAGATACAAAGCGAAAAAAGAGCAGTTTCTTGCAGAGTAGTCCATGATCAAAGAAGCAGTAAGTAAATTATGTCACTATGTTCTAGGCTTGGTACAGGAGAGCAATATTCAGTCGAAGCTCAAGTAGTAAAGCTCGCAGAGACCCTCCAACAACTTTAGGCTAGGATAATAGAATTGGAGGCCCAAATAGTACCGAGAACCCCATAGGAGGTGCATGACCAGAGGGAGCAGTCCACCAAGAACACAGTAGTAATAATAAAATTCCTCGCCTCAAAATGTAAATAGTTAAGTGATAGAATCACCCAGACATATGAATGCCCCGCCTATGATCCAGAGCTAAGGAAGATGGAAGCGCAATTACAGGAGGTGCAAAAACAAGCATTTTCGTTGCAGGCGCAAATGATGCTCACCGTAGTAGAAAGAATGAAGAGATCCCAGGAGTAGTGCACAATATAGCAGTAGATCACTTCCCTCCAAGGTAAGGTAATGTAAGTAATGTAGAAGCTACAACCTGTGTAGGATGAAGCTTGCAAGGTTCTCAAAGAGATTGATGGACAGGTTTACAATTAGATCAAGTGGTTGTAGCAGTAGAATAGTGCCTGGAAGGGCCTGTTATAGAGAAAACGATCTAGGAGCTCATTGAGAAGGAGGCTCAGGTGAAGTAGCAATTTGAGACAACTCGAGGCTTTCAAAGAAACATTGTTCGGACCTGAGTGACTCGGGAAAAGTCACGGGTGAGTGTTGGGGGATTGTTGGCCCTCGACCAAGTTTTGGGGAAACTTTGGTCAGTTTTGGCACACTTTTGGACTTTGACATGTTGGTCGAAGAAGGAGCGCCCTGACAGAGTAGAGATTGTGGAATCTCACCGATTTTGATGGTTATGTGAACCCAGTAAAGGGTTCTCTAGGGTTTTTTTAATGGGTTGATGGGATGTCGGCTCATGGTTTTTTCCCATGCTTGGGCCTTATTGTAAGGGTTGGTAAAGTATAAATAAACGAGAAATTTATTGTAGAAGAGATCACTAATGCTTTGTGAAAAGGGGTGTATGTGGTCAAGACTTAGTGCTCAATTGTTATTTTTGTAGAAGGTGCTTAGTGCTGGTAATGCTCAGTGCGCAAATCTAGTACTTAGTGTAAAGAAGGAGGATTTGGTGCTTAATGCACAGATCTCTTGTCTTGTGCGGAGTTCGACTCTGTGGCTTCATGCACAGATCTGATTGGATGGAGGCTTTTGGCAAATAATAAAGAGGTGAAGCGGTTGGTGGACGTAGCCCCACCCTGGGGTGAACCACGTATATCTAGTGTCTCATGGTTTTCTTTGTGTTGTGTTATTTCTGTTATGAATCTGCTTAGTACTTTGATTATGATGTATAATAGGTAGATCTTTTGTTGCTTAAGTGATTTACTTGTGTCAAGGGTAAATGAATACTAGATCTAACTTATAATGCTCAGTGCTAAGTACTAAGGGTATATTTTCATTTGTTGTTACTGTGATAATCTATCTTTATGTTATGCAGAGTTAATAGGGTTAGTAAACTAATGCATGTCACTTCCTAACCGTTAACTGAATATCCTGTGAAGTGTTATCATCACAGATATGTGTCCTAGCTTGGTAACAGACACCTGCATCCTATAACCCCCCTGCTTCATCCTTGGGTGAGACTTCGACTGCTTCGCAGGTGTTGCCAAAAGTGTCGGTAGTTGGAGTTTTGTTGGTGTGTTGTTAAGCGTTGAACCCTAGGTTTTCCCCTATGCCAATAGATCTTGCCAAAAAATGTTGCCACTTGACTCTGCAAGATATTCTTTATAAGATATGAAAATTAATTCATAAAAAAACAAGAGTACACATACTATCAAGGATAAATCAAACACCTTTAAAATGAGCTATTGAAAGGTGTGTGAAAGCATGAAGATGGGTGTCTATTTTGCTTGCTTTATGAGAAAAAAACTATATTTTCACAAGTTCTTCAACTTTTGGCATACAAAAGTATTTTTTTTATTTATAATTTCACGTTACAATAAAGACAAAACTTGTGAAGAATTTTGTTAGCTTTCCAATGACTTTTTTCAATTTTTTTTTATTAAGATTTGATATGTCAATTTGACAATTGTTTAACAGTAGTTCCTTAAACATGAAAGGAATGACAATGAGTTATTTTTCCCTCAACAATGTATCTATTATTAAACTTTTGTTTTTAATAAATGAAATATACTGCAACAATCTACAGAAACTCTATTTTATTATGACTATAATTTTGAATATAACGGATGAATATTATAATTTCTAGAATTTTTTGAAGTTGACCAAGATGAAAACGTTGCAGATTTTAAACACATGTTTTCCCCCACCTTGTATCTATCTTAATTTTTACTTAAAATTAAAATCTAAAATAACCCTTTTGAAAAGAATAGTTTAAGGATTATGAATATAAATTTTTCTAATTTTTTCATTGTGTATTTTTAGAGATACAATATTTCATTTCACTGAATCATAATGTTGGTGAAATAAATAAAAATAGATAAAAATAATGAAAATGAAAACAAATTATAGGAAGTGAAAGTAGATTCAATTTTTCAAATGTTGATGTCATTTTTGAAACCAAATTCTGAGTATTTGCAGGAGTCTGCAACCTCCAAAGTTTAGCTAAGTTAGAGGGAATTCTCTAGTTCCTGCAAACAATCTCATTTGCTAGTTTTTGGCCAAAAGAATATTTCCGCCGAAAAACATTTCTTTCGGCCGAAAAACGTAATTCTAACAGAATCCGTAAAAATTAAATGGTTTTGTAGCTTTTCGGCCGAAAAAAACATTTTTTCAGCCGAAAGATGGGTAAGCGAATTCTGTCATCCGGAAAAAATGAAAAGACACATCATATCGTTTCATTTCTCTCCAAATCGTATAAATACAATTTCGACTGAACACATTTAACACAATTCATCGCGTGTTTCATGGTTTTCTAGAGAACCTAAACAAAGTTTTGAATCATCTTTTTCGTTTTTGTTGAACATGGTAATTGATGTTTGTTCAATTTTTTATTGGAATAACAATTTATATATTGAAAGATAAATGTTGAGCATTTTTTCAGGGTGAAGCCTTTGTTGAACACAAAAATATTGATATTATTTTTTAATAATTTTTGTGACAATGAAGTTTTTTTGAGACTATTCTAAAATGTTGAACTTGTTAAAAACTTTTACAAATAATTATACTCATGGGAAACAAAAGTTTGCACAAGAAAAAATTTGATCACACTCAAGATAAAACTCACCATAACGATCAAAAGAAAGAGAATTATTGGAGAAATAAATGAGAACGTGAAAATATTGAAGAAAGAAATGATGATAATGTAAATAGACATTAAATACATGCAAATGATGAACTGTCTTGTTGGACAATAATTTCTAGACAATCCTACAAAGATAGACTTGCAGAAAATGTTAAAGAATTGGTCTATAATTGTTGGTTGACAAAATATTGTCTTTCACCACATACAAGGGATGTGTTGCGACGAATAATAGTAAGAAAACAATATGAAGAACATCCAAAACATATATTGTCAATGACACAAATAGAATTGTTCAATAAGTTCAAAGAAGATCACAAAAAAATTAAAATTTCCATCAATACATTTGTGCAACAAAAACCATGGTTTGTTAGACCCATCACTATTCGTGACATTTTTTTTTGTCGTTATCATGTGGAATTTGAGTTGTATTACAAAAATTTTATTTATTTTGGTAAAACTTTATAGCCAAGTTCACCTCCTCCTTCCACATTCTGTACTTTTATATCTGAAATTCTATGTGAAAGAGAAGTTGATGAATTATTTTACCAAGAAAAATGTGTTGCTGGAAATAAATGTGATCGTTGTGGAAATCTAAGTTTGTTTCACTCAAAGTATCCTATTGATATGAATGATCAATCATTTTCTAATATAACAGTCAATTGGAAGAGATATGAATATATCAACAACACGGCTCCACATTCTTCAAATGTTATTTCCAAAAGGATTGATTTGAAAGTAGATAAAATATGTGTGATAGATTTTTTGAAGAAGTTTGAGGAAGAAAATTATAAATACACCAAGCATTCACGTAGATCTTGTTGGCAAGACCTACAATTCAAACAATCTCGTGAAGTGTTTCCACCAAGAAAAATTTTGTATGTAGTTGATTTTGCAGAGAATTACACATTCACTGCACAAAAATAAATATAGAGTGAACATTATCATTCTGATCAAGTCACTATATTTGTCCACATTCTATATAGACATGCTCAATAGAGTCTTTACAACATAGAAAGCACCGACTACAATCAGAATGTTATTGAAGAATATCACTTTTATATAAGTGATGATCAAGCACACGACACATATTATGTACAACATTGTTTTGATAAATTTTATGATTCATTGAAAGAACACAGAATCAGATTCGATCGACATTGGATATAGACAGATGGGTGTGTGGGTCAGTTCAAATCTTCATGATCATTCTATTGGTTGTGTCGTCTTCATAAAAAATCAAACATTACACATTTTTGGAATTTTTTTGAGACTGGTAATGGAAAAGGAGAGCACAACGGTGCAAGGGCATGTGTAAAATGAGCACTTTGAAGGTATCAAATGAACCCTCATGCTGATCGATTTGAATCCATTGATCAAGTTTTAGAATGGTGCAAAATGGCACTAAGCCATGAAAATAATCCATCAAGGGATGTGCATAGGTGTGTCTATATATACATGTTACACATGTACACAGGATATTTTTATTCACGTGTTCAAATTTATATTCAATCTTCAAACATTTTCTTGAGAGATTTCAAGCTAACAAGTTCTTCTCTTGTGCAGGTTTTTTTGGTATGTTGGAATCCAAGATGTAAATAGACCAATCCCATATGAAGCTGGTACAATACATGGGACACCAAAAATGCATTTAGTTAAAACAAAATGCTATCAAAATGTCTTTAAATTTGATAGAAGAAATTAATCTTTTTTTTGTTCAGTTTGCATAGAAGACATAGAATCCATAGAGATTTGTGAAAATGAAAATGTAGAATATGTTAAAGCTTGGAGACATATTGAACTTAATATAAAAAGGAAAATGTGACTTGCAAGCTCAGAGGAGATGAAATCAAATGAAACAATAGTGTCAGTTAATGGAAATAGAGTTTTTGATCTTGTTAGAGAAGATATTTTTTATGTTTAAATTTTTTCAAATAACTTGTAGATGTACTTGTGTGATAATCTAACACGAACTATTTGTTGTCCAATTTATCAAATTATTTGCAGGAGATTTATTTGTCATGGTTGCACCTGTAGACAACATAGAAAACATGAAATATTATTTGATGCGATGCACAAAACAAAATATGAGGTTATTAGAAGATTTTGATGATAACAATTTTATATATGAAAGAGGATCCATTGTATTGAAAGGATATTATTTTCAAGAAACCCATCAAACCGATACTCATGTTCACTTTCAAGACTACCAGTCAGATGTCATAAGTTGGCAATATAGTCATTTGGTATGTGCAACGCGCATAAAGTTAATAAAAGTTCAATCAAGAAAAAGAAAAAAAAAGTTAGAAAATGGAAAATTTCCAAAGCCGATCATGAACGAATAATTGAAGATGGAATACCATTACGATTTATTTAAACAAGTGACATGTACATTCCATAATTTTGTATTTTGCATTGAAAGCACATGTATTTATGAATATCTAGGATTCTTGAATCATTTCCAGTTTAGTTTACTTTCATGGTCCATTCAATTAAGAAAAGTTGTATTTTTTATGAATTATAAAGTTTACCAAGCCTTATTTACAATTTCAGAGAAGAACATATAGATTGTATCTAGGGAATCTAAATCGACCTATACTTTGAATGATTATACGTTAATCCTACAAAGTATCCAAATTGTATCCACAAATCCTTTAATGCATGTAACTAATTTACTACATATAGGATTTGCGTTCATTATTTTCAATTTGATTGTTCAATGCTTTTTCATATGAAGAGGATAACTTCATATGAAAACTAGGACCCATTTCCATGTCATTATAAGGGACTATTGATGGCTTAGAAAAACTTTAAAGACACCTCAAAGTGTATGATTAACATATGAATTAAAGAATTTAAAGTAATACATATTATTATCATCCTAATTAAAAAATTTAAAGTCATCTTAAAAATTATCAATTTTAATTATGAAATTGTGAATTTTGATTCCAAAAGTATTGATACTATATTAAATTGTTAAATTTATGCATTTAGATTTCAATATCTTGAAGCAAATTGAAATAAAAATGTGTATGATGAGCAAGTAACAAGTTACTTATATTCTACACATTAAACATAGTTTTTATTGAGTTTGATTGAAAAAAACTTAAATTGAAAATGAATTTGATTTTGTGGCCTAATAACAAAAAATAAAAAATAAGAGGTTATCTACTAAGGCTTGGTTTGTTGCATTTAGATTTTCATAATTTTAATTGAATTGATGGTAGCTGTCATATTAATGGAATTAATGAATACTTCCAATGTGCAGAGGATTGATAATTTCCATCAACCAATTTATACCCTTTTCGATGCAAAAACAATTTATATCAATATAAATTTTAATGAAAATGGCTTACTTATATTAAAGTATATTTTAATTTTACATATTAAAATAGATTCTAAATCATGTTTTTATTTCAATTTTTATTTCAAAGTACATATTTTTATTTCACATTTTCTTGAATAAATATATTGAAAGCTCGAAAAGAAACCAAAGACTAACATAACCAGTTTAATGTTGGACTGTCATTTCATTGTGAAATTTCATAAGAAACTATAAAATTTGATGACTTGTTTTGACTATTTTCAACCATATTTTCAAATCAAACAAAATTTAAATTATAAGTTAAAAACTATAATTTTTATTTCACATTTTTTTGAATAAATATATTGAAAGCTCGAAAAGAAACCAAAGACTAACATAACCAGTTTAGTGTTGGACTGTCATTTCATTGTGAAATTTCATAAGAAACCATAAAATTTGATGACTTGTTTTGACTATTTTTAACCATATTTCCAAATCAAACAAAATTTAAATTATAAGTTAGAAACTATAATTTGATAACTACCCAAATCTCCCATCACTACACAATCAGCTCCACACATAATCAACTCTACTTCACATAGTACAATGATGTTTATACAATAATGTTTATAAATAAAATGAAATAAAACATTTTTAATTTCAACACAGTATCATAAAACATAAATTAACCTTTTTTTTTGTAAATAAAGTAGGATCCTTATATTAATAATTGTTTATTAAAGCCTTCTGGTATCAAAAAATTACATCTGTCAGGGTAAAGAATGAGACAGTGGTTGCATCACCTAGATGAGAAACTAATGTTTCCACTTGTCCAAACAGTTCACAATTGCAGAAACATAAACTAAGGTGCCTCACAGGGCTAAAGCCAAGAGAAGTAATATGTCTAAAGACATCAAAAAAACAAGAATAAAAAATAATCATCTAGAGCTTGGGCCTAGATTTTTTTCTATCTGAGGTTCATGTGCAATGTTTGGGGATGAAGTTCCTATGTCCGAAGTGGTGTGAAGAAGAGTGAATATGAGAGTCTCCAATCGCTCCTCACGATGCTCATGAAGTTTGTCTCTGATCAACAACCCCTTCATGTCACACATGAATTCGAAGACCAAGTTATGGATGTTGTCCAAAGAATTTTGCAACTCTGTAAACCCAACGCATCAAGTGCATGAAGGTTGTGGCCGAGGCGAAAGAAGGGGCGTAAGAGGAGGTGAAGTGTGGGGGGAGGCAGAAGAAGTGTGGAGGGAGGCGGAAGAAGTGAGGGGGGACCTCGGGCTAGGGAGAGTGGATGGAAAGGGTATGCGGGAGGGAGGCCATTGTATGGATGGCACTTTTGGGTTGAGCTTAGGTGAGAAGCTGAGGGAATTACCCATGTTGTCAAACCACTCCACTTTGCAAGTCCATGGGGAGGAAAGAGGAGGGATATCGAGGGTGGAGGAATGAAAGGCATGAGTTGTAGGAGGAAAGTCTGGAGTGTTTTGTCATCCTCTCCCCCGCGAGCTATACCACGCAGCCCCTCTCTTGGATTTTCCCCTTTTCCATGACATCGAGAAGTTGTCATTAAAACATAAATTATCCTTTCACCATAAAACATAAATTATCCTTTCACCATAAAACATAAAAATTCAAATTATAAGCTATTGACTATTTATTAATGAATAAACTATATATTACACCATCATAAACAATATAAGAGAAATCAAAGATGAAACAATAAACAATATATTCCACAATCATAAACAATATAAGAGAAATGAAATATAAAATAACAA
>JASDQU010203273.1:20533-32968 GCA_032191745.1 Picea mariana | reverse complement strand
ACAACTCTGGTTATCACAATGAATAACGGTGGAATCTAGCACATGTCCAAATAAATCTAGAAGGATCTTGCGAAGCCACATAGCTTCGCGTACTGTCACACTTAATGCAATGTACTCTGCTTTTGCGGTGCTCAAATCCATATAAGTCTGTTTCCTACTACACTAGGAAACCATGGCAGATCCCAAAGTGAAGCAACACCCAGAGGTGCTCTTCCTAACCAATGTGCTCCCTACCCAATCATAGTCAGTATATCCCTGCAATATCATGTCAATACTAGAAGTATATCTTAGATCATGTCCAACTGTGCCTTGCAGGTATCTCAACACATGCTTCGTAACAATCCAGTGTGTTTGTCTTTGCTAACTCATAAACTAGCTAAGTGCACTCAGTAGATAGAAAATATTTGGTATGGTGTTAACCAGATACATCAATGATCCAATCAGTTTTCTGTACAGGGTTAGATCAATCTCGTCAGAATTAGAAGAAGACACACTTAGTTTCTTTAGATTCGTCATCATTGGTGTGGCCATGGGCTTACAGTTCAACATCCCAAATTTCTTTAATATCTCAACTATGTACTTCCCCTGACTCATGAAGAACTCATCAGTTCTTTGCCACACCTCTAGTCCAAAGAAGTAGTGCATCATACTAATATCCTTCATCTCAAACACAAAGGCCAACACATACTTGCATTCAATAATAAGGCTCTATGTACTAGTGAGGAATAAATCATCAATGTAGAGGACCAAAATCATGGGCTCACCATTAACAATCTTGTAGTATAGTTTGGGATCAACAACACTTTTGTTGAAGCCCAAAATGATTCGGTGTCCATCAATCCTCACATACCAAGCTTGAGGTGCCTACTTGATTTCATACAGGGCCTTCTTCAACCTGCAAACATGAGACTCCTTGTCATGTATCAGAAACCATCTATCTTCTTGATGTATACTTCTTCCTCAATCTCTCCATTGAGAAATATTGTCTTCACATCCATCTGATGTAGTCTCCAACCCATGGATGCTGCAAGGGAAATAATCATCCTGATAGAAGTGTATTGAGTAACAAGAGAAAATGTCTCCTCATAATCTATTCCCTCCACATGAAAAAATCCTCTAGAAACAAATCTCGTTTGGTTCTTCTCAATGCTCCCGTCAGTTGTGTGTTTGATCTTATAGATCCACTTGGAAGTCACTATAGACTTCCCCTCAATTCTCAGAACAATATCCCACACATCATTCTTCATGATGGACCGATACTCCTCCATCATGGCATCAATCTATACTAGTTGACTAGATGCCTCCTCATAATAGGAAGCCTCAGAATCAATGATGTGTGTCATAGCTACGACAAAGAATGAATATCTATGAGGTCTCTTGCTTTCTCAGAAGGTACCATGAGGAGATGCATGTCCTTCTGCCTCCTGTAGAGTCTAACGAGCCCATGCAGGACTCTTATGACCTACTGCAATATATCTGGGAACATCAAATTCTCCCTCTAGGACTCTATAACTTCTAAACACTGAGACTGAGAGTAACTTCTCTACTTTGTCAATAACTCCCCTCCTTTGGGGATGCTCTCTGTGGAACTGGCTACTCCACTATCTCTCTACAATTGCTTCCTTTGCAACTGATCTATATGGAATTGAGAGTGGCTCAATAACTTCTCCCTCTAGAGGTGGAGGTGACTTCTCCTCTATCTCTGCTCCCTCTAACACTGAAGGTAGCTCTTCCTCCTTCTATGGAGGTATACTTCTCCTAGAGACTTCCTATCTCTGAGCATCATATCTAGAAATGTATCTCCTTGACATCATGTTGGAATGTCTTTCCCTCCATGTCTTCCTCTCTGCATGAGCCAATTGGATCCCTCTTGTTGTTTACACAGTGCTCTAACTCTAGTATAGTATGTGGTCTCATTGTCCACTAACCAGGTCCCCCTTCTTGGAGATTGCACCAGAAGGAGAGAAGATCAAGGGGTCTAGTCTCCTTCTCTCTTTCATTATTTAGACAATAGCAATATTGATGGAATGCATAACATTATTGAGCTCCCATACTAGGAAAAGTGGCTCAAATACAATAAGATAACTTCCGAGCTCTTGTACCAGGGAAAATGACTCTTCTATAAGAAAAATAAGGGATTTGAGCTCCAAAACTAGGGATAATGGTCCTTCAAAGAAATAAGGGTTTATGTATCAGGGATAATGAACCTCGTTGCCAGTTCTATTGATTCCCAATTCCTACTACAACCATCTTCAAGTCTTGACTGCTATCAAAAATAAGCTACAATCCAATACTTGATAGTTGTTGTCCAAGGCTTCCTTACTATTGCAAACCTCAAAAACTTATTGTCCAAAGAAGATATATATTGTTGTCACCATTTTACGTGACAAAGTAACATCACATGCATACTCAGTTTTTAGGAGTTTATCAATAAGCTCGCAATACTTCCATTTGCAAGCTTACATCTAATATTTCTAAGGAATCATCAACATGATTATCACTAGCTCTGATTATTAAATCATTGATCAACGTATTTTGAGCAATGATGACACTCCAAGAGAATTAACATTCTCATTTACCAAAGACAATGGAATCTTCAATCCATGAGTTGCCACCTTGAGCCCTTGATTCTCCTTATCACTACCAAGACTAATATTGTCATCATCAAATGGGAAGCACATACATTATGGACCACGAGATTGACACTCTTGGAAATGAGAATCTCTACCTCCAATTTGTCTTGTAATGATACTTTTTAAAGATCCATCAAACTTATCCCATCTATTGGGACTCTCCCACTCGTGTGTCTATACTTCTTGTCAAAATCTAGGGACCCCTTGCGTCGTGTCTATACAAGAGGGCCCCATGTAGACCAAGGCCTATCTTTATTGATTGCAGTTGTTGCTTCAGTTATCTTTACTCAAAACAAGCCAAGTTGTCGACATGTCCTACGCCTCTATCACTCGACAAGGCGGTTGTCCTCTGCTCACTGGTCATGGCATTGATAATGTCCCTGTCTGCCCGATCTCAACTGTTTGCAATGCCTATATTCCTGCCATATTTCACAAGGTACAAAATTCTTTCGCAATTTCCTACCAATCAATGCTTGTGCAGTCAAATGTGAACTCCATTTGCATTACCTTTATTTTAACCCAACTTCGGCGCGAAAAAAATTAGAAACATGTCAAAGTAAGAAAGAACAAATTACATACATTATTAGTTTCCATTTGCTTGCTTATGTTGTCGGATTTCTGTTCCTCTTTTCTACATGAAAACGTCAATGCTTTTCACAATTTGAGTTCAATGTATTTAGATGACCTTTGTTGAGCTCATTATTTTAATGTCATCTTTTTCTTTCTTCGCAGGGGATTGTAAATAGTCTATAAATATCAATTCGCTCGAAACATGAAAAATTGGTGTTCTTGTAGGGATTAACCGCTATGAGCTGTTAGAAATCTTCACATAAAATGCAAGCTATCTCTCTCTCTTTCCCGGGTTCTCCAGTGAGGGAGTCAAGCCTAGTCCTGCTCTAATACCATGTTGATTTTTCATATGAGAATGAATATATAAGATTTATTATTACAATGATGAGTGTTCCATATATAGATAACATATGGTGACCATCCATGAAAGTATTCATCCCTTGGATAATAAATAACTACTTATTTATTATATATATTTATACTTTGTATTATAAATATCATGTCATAATAAATAACTATTTATTTATTATATATATTTATACTTTTTATTATAAATATCATGTCATATATATATATATATCAAGAAGAATGTCTTCCCAATGTTGTCCAAACATCAACACCTAGGACATATGGAGGACAACTTTCAGGAAAAGGTATGACATTCTACCATTTCTTAGTTTAATTGTAAATCAAATTGCTTAAGTCTAAAGGAAAGCCATATAAGTATAGCCCATTGTCTTTCTAGGATCAATTGGTAAATACTAGGGAGATCTTACTATCCACTCATGATATTTTCTCCTTACACCCCCCATTTATTCTTATTGATATAGCAACTAACAAAATTGCTTCATTTTCCAAGCCATCTATATGATTACTGAAGGCCCTAAAACTTGGTAGTATTCTATATACTCGAAGCTCCTCAACACCCCTTGAATTTTATAGAAGAGTCTCTCTAGTTTAGAATATTTAGAGATCAATTGGTTTCTCATATTCCTAATTATAATCTATGAGATTGCTATTAGAATAAGACTCTTGATCCCTCTTGAACTTAGATTCTTTAATCATCAAGGGAACGTCAATGCTTTTGCAAGGTTATTGGAAGTTTCTCCTAAGTCCTAAGTTAATAATATTTCATGATTTCCTTCGAGATCAAAGACACTCCCTGTTATGGAATCAATTGGTAAATGTGGACTTAAACATATCTCCCTAGATCCACCTAGATCTAGAACAAAACATAATATGATGCTTTCCCTAAGCTATAACTATTGAGTTTACTATTTAACAAGAGGTAGATAACATATCGTTTAAATGTCGCTTCCTCCTTCCATTTCCATCCTAGCTCCACTCCGGTGCTCCTATGATATTAAATTTGCAAGGGAGCACAATCCAACCAAAGTGAAAGTAATACAATGAACTCAACAAGAACCTATGTATGTGATCAAGGAATCATACAATAAAACAAAGCAAGTTTTATGGGAAAGAAAAATATCAATGTATCATATTAAAATGAAAGTGGAGATTATAACCAAAGCCTTGATGTCACAAGGTCCCCTTTCGATGGCCCTTTTCTCCAACACACACACTTGCTCCAATCTTGAATGAAGAAGATCCAAAATGACTTGATGAACTGCAATGAAGCTCTCAAGTATGAACTGAAGAGGAATTCCTCATCCAATTCTTAGCCTATTCAACCTTAACCTTGCTTAACCTTTTCCATGAGAGATCCCTCTTTATATAGGGGAAAGAGAGATGGTTGAAGAGATTAGGATGATCCCACCAAATCAGAGAAGCGAGTAGGATCCAAACCATTCGGAGGCCACCTCATATTTTACAAGATTCCCTTCTAGAACTTTCATGAAACTTGACCTTTTCTTAGTCTTTTGACATCGTTGCACCCTGGCTATAGTGCAGCCTATAGAGACGTTGCAACCCATATTTAGAGCAGGGGGAGATGATCATGCATCGTTGCACCCTATGTATAGTGCAGCTTGTGGCTACCTTTCTTAATAGGGTTTTTTAGAAGAGAAATCCAGTCACTTTCCTCATGGAGAAAGATTCTTTTTACATTTTTATGGGAACATGAACACATGTTATCAATGGATCATTGGGGTGACCAAAATAATGTGTAATAAAATACCCCCCAGAGTATGAAGTTGGAACTCATGATAGCTGAAATACTTTGTAGAATGTGTGTGTCGAAAATGAGCGCACGAATCGGGAACCTACAAATAGTCGAGCATCAACATAATAATATACCATTGTTCGAGGTAGGCATTCCCATACTCAGATTACAAAATGTCAAGTGAGTCATGGCCACTAAATATACATTGTGGATCCATGTCATTGTGAATCAGCATAGACACCAAGAATACACAGTGGATCTATGTGCAATACAAATCATAAATACTCCATCACAACCTGGATCAGAATGGTGTGATCCATGGTCTTCATTCCCATCATCCTTAAGTACGAATATAACCATGTGATTACAGGTGGTGAAGTCGAACATGGTAGAAACCACTTGATTATCGATCAATGATGAGAACCATTAACAAGTGCGAGGGAAATCACCATTGATGTAAATGACTCCCAAGGTACCCTAGTACAATCCAAGGAATGTGAATAAATGAGTTGAAGTCGAACAATCGATGGAATATTCCAATCAGGGGTCAATGATGTGAACCCACTGTTGAAAGCAAAGAGACCTGCCATTGAGGCATGCAGGCTCTAAGATACTAAATAATTTCTAAGTCTTGTTCCTGGATAATGAGTTGAAGTTGACAGGAAAAGGCTTGTCACAGAAGGGCATTGATGTATCCCCCATCAATGAAAAAAAATAAGGAACATATTTAAAGTAGATCAGAGTGTGAAGTGATTTGAAACTGACTCAGGGAAGGCTGACATGGTAGAATATTTATAACTGCATATGGCCGACTCAATAGAAGGCATGTTTAGGTTGGACTTCTCTTGAACATATGAATGACATGACAATGGTCTTAGAAGAATTGACTCAAGGAGGACCCAACATATGAATTTGTGGATGGTCAAACGAGAGACAAATGGATTTCCCAACCTAGATACAATGATGAAGGAGGGTGTCATGTTCAAGAGTGACTACTACTGCCACTAACACAAGTACAAAGACACGTTTCTTTCCCAATTTTTCCCCACCATTTATGGAGAGTACCTATTTATTTTTACGCAAGCTTGAGGAGGATAGCATATGCTTGTTGATGTAAGCTCATCCTTTGGACGAGTCCCTTAGAGTATGTTTAACGGACCCTAAGAAGGAGTGGTTTGGTCTCATATACGTCTTTCAATGTGTTAGCACTCTGTAATTTTCCCAAGGATGAGAAGGCAACCACTGAGGTAACATCAAACCACTTTGGAGTCCTGGATCTATCCCTCCAAGGCTCAGAGAGGGCTCTCTCTGTCTGATTTAGCTTTGTTTTTGATAGATTTTAGGCTAGTTATTACTATACAGAGGTTGGTTTATAAATTGGGCTATTGCGTCACAATTCAAAATGGATCAAAACCAAGTCATGATAGTCTAATATTTCAAGGCAAGGTAGGAAAATCCATTGAATCTTCAAGATTTAATGCATGGAGGAGATGAAAAGGTCTAGAAATCAAATAAAAAACAGAGCAATCAAGAATTATGTTTTCAATCTTAAGTGGAAAAACACAAAAAATATTCAAAGTTAGTGACAGAGGGTGCATTTAAACCAATTTTGTCCTTCTGTCTACTTAAAATAATTCAGAATGTAGAAAACAATTTTGATAACATAGAAAATAAACTTCACCAATGGGATTTGTCACAAGAATCATGAAATAGTCACATTGTATCACTGGGAATTTCATCCATGGAAGTTGTGTGAGTTGTTTTACAAAAATTAAATTATGGTCCCCAACTGATCAACCATTGTACATTTGACTTATTATAATATATAGAACAAACTCTCCCCTAGGCTCAGAAGGTTGAATTCAACAACCTTGGCCAAAAATAGAAACAAATCTTTGAAAATCTTGAACTGTCTGCCATGAAAGACGCGCTGAAGTGCTGAAAAAAGGGGTCAACTCATAAATTCATATCTCCCAAAATATGATAGTTGTGTGAAAAATGAAATAGGTTATTGTATATGAGTCCTTATTGAAAAAAAATCTCTTTCAGTTTTTATAAATTCATCTCCAGCTCTCCGAAACAGTTGTTGCAAGATCATGACCAAAATAGGAAAAATGGAAGCCTGAAAAATAGGGCTCAGATATGGATTTGATTCTACCAACTGCTGACACCTGTGTAAATTATGGGAGAGGTTATTTTTCTTCAGCCAGTTCTGAACAAAAACCTCTCTCTTATTTTAAAAATTCATTCTCGTTTGTTTGGAATCACTCTCGGAAATGGGTTTTAATTTGAGGAAGGTAGTTTTGCAAAGGGGAAAGTGGTTTTCGGACCCCCCTGGGGTGGTAAGTGGTATTGGGGGGGGGTGGGGGGGGGTCCGAGTTCACTAGATGGTGACATGTGTCTTTGGTAGTTTTTCATATCGTACCCCCCCCTCGTTAAAGCTCGAATGACACAAGGGGTCCGATATAATTCTCGGGCGTTGATTAATTTTTGGGGATGTGTGAAGTAAGGCGTGTTTTTTGTTTTTATTTTTTTATTTTTTATTTTTTATATTATTTGTTTTTTGTTTCTTTTTACCCGTTTTCATTTTAATTTTTATTGTTTAGTTTATGTTTTATTTTGTTTTTTTTTTATTTATGTTTTTTTTTATTATTGTTTATTATATGTATTATTTATTTTTTAATTAATGTTTTAATTCTAATATATTATTACACGAACATCATTTTTAACCTAAACTCACTAACCTAATTACTAATTATTAATTTATTATTAACAAGCCTAACCTAGTTTTATTAATCTAACTACACTAATTTAATTAAATTAAAATTATTATGCTAATTAGTGTTAAAAAAATGCCACTAACCATTTATTACTAACCTAATGTTTTTTTATCCTAAGTTTGTTTATTTATGTAGGGACGAAATTGGTGGAGGGTGAAGAAATGAAGGGCGAGGGAATGAAGGGTGCAACAGGGTGATGAAGGATCGAGCGAAATGGATGAAGGGAGAATTGGAATCAACCGAGCCCAACAAACCAAATATCTTCATCATGAGAGAAATGCCAAACAAATAGCTGAAGAATCAAGTTACCTATGATTATAGGACCCCAACATAGGCTCCACCTAGGGATGACAACTCTTTTCAGGAGGTGACAAGAACCACTAAACTATGAACATGCAAACCCGTGCTTTATCCATTGGGTTGATCCCAAAATATGCAACCTGTTCTGATCTTCAACTAATACCAAATCATACTGAAATATGAACTTGAAATGCTCACTGAACTAGAAATTGTACCGCAAACTGAAACTGAAAAAATTGTTGAAAGGAATGCTCAAAGAGCTGAGCTTATTTTCACACTACTACCTACCCTATACTGTTGAAAATCATGTTGAATCAAATAATACAAAAATGCCAATGAAGCGAGTCAAGTAGTTGTTGAAACAAGTGGATTGCTTGACTGATTGTAAGCATAATCAAAAGGACACCTTGACCTTTTGTCCATAGAGTCAAAACTGCAAAGTGTAATGGTCATTGTTGAAAACATGATTGATCTTTTACGCTGAAAAAATATTCCATGTAGTTTGTTATGGGATCAAGAAAGACATGACCTATTTCTTGACTTTCAACAAATTTGTGGTCATAATTGTGTATGCCACATAAGCTTTTTACATCATTATAAAGTTCTTGAGATGGCTGCAAATTTTCTGCTAAACTTTGAAATGAATCTACTACTAAAATAGACCATGAAAGAGACTGCCTAATCATGTCTATATCATAACCATTTTTAATTTCATAGTTGGCTAATGAACCATGACTTTGACAACACAAGTCATCCAACACATCAAATATTAGATCCTGTAAAAATTGGGAGGAGTGCTTCATTGGTTCCAATACAAATGTTTGATTTTCTGTGTGCTTATCATCCATGACATGATTAAAAAATTTCTTCAAAAATTGAAATGAATTGAAAATTAATGGTATAGAGTTATAATGCATCAATTCATCTTTTGTTTGAAGATCAATGTAACTCAGGGAATGTAAACTTGGATCAAGGACAAATTCCATATCATCAATGATCTCTTCAACTGAGTGATCAGAACATTCTTCATCTTTACTATCGACGATTTGCTTATGATTTTTTCTCAGAATTTGAAATGAAGAGAAACATAAAGGCAAAGACTTTCCACTTACTTTGAGATTTGTTGCATTTTCCTCATTGCTGTCATGATTGTTGTGCAAAGGATGATTGTCATATTTGATATGTAACTGAGCTTCCTCCCAACAACATGTTGTTGATTGATTTGATGAGCCAACCTTGGTGTAATCCTCATCATAGTTATCATACTTGGGTAGATCATCCATGAAGGAGATGTCATCAAACATACACATCATATCCGTTGATTTCTCTTCTACAAGCTGATTTGGATTTTCATTTGTTTCCATGTTGTGAATTGAATACATGAAATAATCCTCTTATGATCTATGATACCAAGGGTGAGCTGCAAAGTGTTTAGGAACAATGACCCTTTCTCTCTCTGTGACCAATGGAACATGATTCCCTTGAACAACAACTTCATTTCCTGTGATAACTTTCTGCATCATTTCTTTCATTGTGCTAGCCAGAATGTCCAGTTTAGCTTCTGAAGATTTCAGCTACTCCTTTGCTATTTTCTCCCTTTCTTCTACCTTGATCTTTGACCTTTTGATCAACAAATTAGCTTCCACACTAATTGCACTATATTGCATCTCCTTGAGTGTAGTAGTTTTCCTTTCTCTTAGCTGAAATGCCATCTCCAAATCAAAAGCATTTGGGTAGTGTAAAAGAGTTGAACTAGGAGGTGGTCTTATATCAACAGGCATGAAATTATAAACTTGATTGAATCTGGCTGAAAAATTCTACACCGTTTTTCCTGGCTATCTTTTCAAATGATCATACTCTTCTAGAATGAGGAAAATATTTCTCTTGATCTCCCATTTATTAAGGAAGCTTTTTACAAACTATTGAAGATTGGGAATGTTGCAACTGACAAACTTTTGAACCATTCCTTAGCTCTTCCTTGCAAAGATAAAGCAAAAATCCTAATGCAGACATCATCTTCCTCAACCTAAAAAAGGTCAAGATAATTTTCAAAACCTTGTATGTGTTTTTCATATGTGATATTACCATGTTCTCCATCAAATATGGGAAGATGTTTGAAATAATTGGCAGGGAAATCATGGAGTATAGGGGGTAAGATAAGATGCTTGTATCTATCTGGAATATTTACAGGTGTAGGAGTATGTACAGGAGCTATAAAAATAGGCTTGATCTCTTGAGGTTCCTCAGTTTGAATTTGATCAACATGAGTTTCAACAATATGGTCTTGGCTGGGATCATAAAAAGAGAGGAAATAATTAAAAATAAAACCTATAATGTCTTGGATGAAATTCCAACTTGCATACATGATCTTTTCATATTGTCTTGTCATTGTTTCAAGTTCTTCCTCCAGTGGAGTCTTTGAATTGGAAATGATATGGAGATGATTGGAGTCGCTAGGTAGATGATTCGTCCTTCTTGTGTTTGATCACTATCCACCATCAGTAATCAGATCTGGAACTTGATATGTTTTTTGAGGAACGATCCCCAGTATGGTCGCCGCTATGTTATCACTCTGTAATTTGTCCAAGGCCGAGAAGGAAATCATTGAGGTAACATCAAACCACTTTGGAGTCCTAGATCTATCCCTCCAAGACTAAGATAGGGCTCTCTAATATTGTCTGATATAGCTTTGTTTGTGATAGATTTTAGGCTAGTTATTACTATACAGAGGTTGGTTTATAAAATGGTTGGTTATAAGAGGAAGGGAAGACCATTGGGCTATGGAGTCATAGTTCAGAATGGATCAAAACCAGGTCATGATAGTCTAATATTGCAGGGAAAGGTAGGCGAATCCACTATATATTCAAGATTTAATGCATGGAGGAGATGAAAAGGTCTATAAATCAAATAAAAAACAGAGCAATCAAGAATTTCGTTTTCAATCTTCAGTGGAAAAACACAAAAAATATTCCAAGTTAGTGACAGAGGGTGCATTTAAACCAATTATGTCCTTTTGTCTCCTTAAAATAATTCAGAATGTAGGAAAAAAAATTGATAACAGAGAGAACAAATTAACAGAGAAAATAAACTTCGCCAATGGGATTTGTCACAAGAATCCCGAAATGGTCACATTGTATCACTAGGAATTTCATCCATGGAGGCTCTATGAGTTGTTTTACAAAAATTAAATTATGGTCCCTAACTGATCAACCGTTGTACATTTGAATTATTAAAATATATAGAAAATAATCTCCCCCAGGATCAGGAGGTCGAATTCAACAACCTCGGCCAAAAATAGAAACAAATCCCTGAAAATCTTGAACTGTTTGCCATGAAAGACGGGTCGAATTGTTGAAAAAAGGGGTCAACTCATACATTCATATCTCCCAAAATATGATATTTGTGTGAAAACGAAAAGTGGTTATTATATAGGAGTCTGTCTTGAACAAAAACCTCTTTCTGTTTTTCTAAATTCATCTCCAGCTCTCTGAAACAGCTTCCACAAGATCATGACCAAAACAGGAAAAACTGGAAGCCTGAAAAATAGGGCTCAAAGATGGATTCGATTCTCCCAATTGCTGACACCTGTGTAAATTCTAGGAGAGGTTATTATTCTTTAGACCATGCTGAACAAAAAACTCTCTCAGATTTTAAACATTCATTCTCATTTGGTCGGAGTCTCTCTCGGAAACGGACTGGTAAAACTGGCAAAAAAATGGTGTTAATTTGGGGAAGGCGGTTTTGCAGAGGGGAAAGTGGTTTTCGAACCCCCCTGGGGTGGTAAGTGGTATTGGGGGGGGGTTTGAGTTCACCATATGGTGACATGTGTCCTTGTTTTTTTTTCATATCCTACCCCCCCCTCGTTAACGCTTGAATAGCATGGGGGATCTGATATAATTCTTGGGCGTTGATTAATTTTTGGGGATGTGTGAAGTAAGGTGCGCTTTTTTATTTTATTTTATTTGTTTTTCATTTGTTTTTATGCATTTTAATTTTTATTGTTTAGTTTATGTTTTATTTAGTTTTTTTT
>JASDQU010203273.1:0-13994 GCA_032191745.1 Picea mariana | reverse complement strand
TATATATATATATATATATATATATATATATATATATATATATATATATATATATATATATATATATATATATATATATATATATGAGGCTTCTACCCGCTTACTTGTTGTATATACAAAGTGTTATTGGATTTTATAAATGTCTCAAATGTCTGTCTAACACATAATTAGCCAAAGCATTTGTTAATGTATTTATACATCTAATAATGTGTTGATATTCAATGTAATAAAAATGACGTTCCAAGAGGCGAATTCGTAAATATACCCTTAACAACGTAGGACTTCGAATGGAGCAAACATTACTCAACTGTAAGACTACTAATTGTGAATCGATTCGTACAATAAGGTGACATATTCCAAGTGAAACAACATCGGTCAATAATTCAATGGCTGCACTGTATTCCGCAATATTTTTAGTTGCATGACCGAGGCAAACACCATGTAGACTAATCAATTCATCTGTAAGTGCATAGATTTCCCACGCAACAAATCCTAAGTTCTGAGTGCTGCGACTAGCACCATCAGAGAAGCCAATGTAGGGTAGAGAAGACACTGACATCTGGAAACCAATCACAATGCAAGGTAAGCAGCTGAAGGTCAAAACCAAACAACAAAAAAGCACACAAGAGTATGATACACTAAAAGTACAAGCACTCATGCAAAAAATGATTTAAGCATAATAATTCTTCAAGTAAAGCCCATTTTTGGGTTCACTCAAAGGGATTCCATCATAATCAACTAGCTCATAATCTCCCTTCTCCAATATTCATTTTTCAATGTAAGGACCCCGCCACATGGGCTCAAATTTACCATCCCCTATCAAATCATGATCTTGTTCGTAAAGAAGAACTAGATCACCTTTAGAAAAAACACGTGGCTTGACATGTTTGTCATACTGGGATTTAACATGTTTCTTCTGAGTTTCAATAACTATGGTGGCATCACGACGGTTTTTTCCAAGTGCATCAAATACAAAAGACGCTCCTCTTCAACAGAGGTGTTAGGAGAAGTTCAATGAATAGTTTCAAAAATGGTATTTCACATTCAATCGAAAAAATTGCTTCGATACCATATACTAATTGGAAAGGTGTGAATCCCATGGAAAACTTAACAGATGTCTAATAGGCCCATAATGCTGAGAACAACATCGTGTGCCAGTTTGTCTTATGAATTCCTAACATCTGTCGAATCATAGTAATGAGGACTTTGTTGATTGCTTCAACCTGGCCATTGGCTTGTGGATAATAGGGGGTTGAGTATTCATGATGAAGACCCAACTTTTCAGTAAGTTCAGACATCATAAAATTTTGAAAATGACTACCGTGATCAGTAACAATGGCTTGAGGGACACCAAACCTAGTAATGATATGATTGAATATGAACAATGTTGCAGTTTTCCCAGTGTTATCAATTGTAGGCATCGCCTCGACCCATTTAGTGAAATAATCCACAACTACAATAATGTATCCATGCCCCCTGACCGAGTGAGGGTTACATGTCATGAAGTCAATGCCCCATTTGGCGAATGAACCAATGGAAACTACAAGGTGAAGAGGAGAAAGATGAGATCTTATCTTGTTATTATAAGTTTGGTAAGCATGTCATTTCTGGATGGTAGTAATGTAGTCCTTAAACAAAGAAGGCCATAAATAACTTGCTCGTAAGATCTTTTAGGCAGTGGCATACCCAGACATATGATCTCCACATGCTCCAGAGTGAAAGTCATTCAAAGCTTTCTCAGCTTTATCGTAGGTGAGACATCGTCGAAATATAGAATCAATACCATGATGGTAAAGGGTATCACTGAGGATGATGTATTGACAGGATTGATACTGTATGCAACGACGATCTGTACTAGAAAGATCAGGCTAAAAAGTTTGAGTCTGGAGATAGATGATTATATCTTCATACCATATGTCATCAAAACTGATCAGAAAAAGGGATTCGTCAGGTAAGGAATACTCTACAACATTTTATGTCTCAGTGGAGGGAAGGTCACATATCAATTCGACAAAAACCAAATATTTCTTGAACTTGGCGTGCTCAAACTCCAAGTCAAACTCCTGGAGAATCACTATCCATTTGGAGTACTTTCTCCCCAACAATTTTCTAGTAAGGATATGTTGCATGGGGTTGCAATTGGAAACAACGGTGGTTCTGCGTAATAAGATATAATGACGAAAACGTTGAACAACTTGAACAGCTACCAAAGCCAGTTTCTCCACATATAGGTATTTGGTCTCGATAGTCGTAAGACTCCAACTCAAATAGTATATCACATGTTCACCATGTGAATCATCCTCCTAGACTAAGACCATAGTGATGGTAGAGTCCAAAGTAGCTAAGTAGAGGAAGTAATCTCGACTATAATCAAGGGGAAACAATAATGGTGTACAGGTTAAGGCAAGTTTCAAAGCTTCAAAGGCTTTGTTTGCAGTATCGTCCCATACAAACTTGTAACCTTTTTTGAGTAGCCAAGTGAATCCTTTCGTCAAATCAACATAATTGGGGATGAAACAATGCAAAAATTTGTCCTTCCCTTGCAAACATTGGAACTGGCGTAGTGTGGAAAGAGGAGGTAGATTAAGAATAGCCTCAACCTTCAAGGGGTCTACTCAAATCCCATGTATCGATACGATAAAACCAAGAAGTTGGTCGGACTCCACACACAAAACACATTTGTGTGGGTTCAAACATATGCGATAATAACAACAACGTATGAAAATGGCCCTTAAATGTGCCGGGTGATCTTGGCGACACATGGAATGCGTCGAGAGATATTCAAGATAGGGTTGCACAATGTGCTTAATATCATGAAAATCATAAGACATAGCACACTGAAAGGTTGCACCAACATTTTTTAGACGAAAGGGTAATTTTGGGTAGGAAAAGGTTCCCCAGGGGAAAATAAAAGTAGTCTTGTGTTGGTCCGCGGGTAAAATATTAATTTGATTATAGCCGGAGAAGCCGTCCATCAAAGAGAAGATTTCATTCCTGACACAGTCGTCAATGATCTGGTTAATGAAAGGGGTGGGTAATTGTCTTTAGGACAAGCCTTATTTATGTCCCTATAATCTACACAAATGCGTATGGTTCCTTGTTTCTTATTTACCAGAACAAGATTGGATACCTAATCAGTCAAAGCCACGGTATAGACAAATCCAAAATTAAGAAGTTTTTCAACTTCAAGATTTATAGAAGCAGCTTTGCATGGATGTACTGGGCGAAGTCTCTGTCGAATGGGTTTAGCATTTGGATATGTCTTAATATCATGCACAATGATATCAGGATCAATACCTAGCATTTCTTCATAACTCTAGGAGAAAACGTCACGTAATTCTTGGAAAAGGGATTTATATGTGCAGACCTCATCAGTAGAACATGAGGCCCCAATATAAACATTCTCCATGACTCCGAGTTTAATCGATATGTCAAGAGGAATGGTAGGAAAAATTTTACTCAAGTTCCCTTCGTACAAAACATCGTGTGTTGACTCAAGAACGGAAGAAACAACAACAATGGTCGACAGAGTCGAAATCCATTGGTAGCTCTCTATGGTACCACGTTCTAAGAAGAGGATGGAATGATGATGCCCATCGTACCATGGAGTATCTTTCATAGACATCACTGACATAATCATCTCATCCGTAGGAAAGATCACGTGAAATGAATCAGACGATGAATCTCAGAGAGAAGGAGGAGAGGGGGTTGTTGATTGAATAGCTTGATAAGTGGATTTGACCGAACTTAAAGGCATTATGTCACTGTAACAAAGGTAGTCACCAGAGCTAGGTACTACCCATGGGTAATATGACTCAGGGGTTTCATGAATAGTGGTCGAGATCATGTTAATTGAAGCAACAAAAGGAGGAGGAATATCCGGTGGTGGGATTGGAAATGTACCCATCAAGGTTGAATCTTTTAAAAGACCCACACCAACATTCTCATAACTGGGAGGTGTCTTCGAGATAAAAGGAACGTTGTTTTCCCCATGTTATCAATTGTAGGCATCGCCTCGACCCATTTAGTGAAATAATCCACAACTACAATAATGTTGCAGTTTTCCCAGTGTTATCAATTGTAGGCATCGCCTTGACCCATTTAGTGAAATAATCCACAACTAAAATAATGTATCCATGCCCCCCGACCAAGTGAGGGTTACATGTCATGAAGTCAATGCCCCATTTGGCGAATGAACCAATGGAAACTACAGGGTGAAGAGGAGCAAGATGAGATCTTATCTTGTTATTATAAGTTTGGTAAGCATGTCATTTCTGGATGGAAGTAATGCAGTCCTTAAACAAAGAAGGCCATAAATAACATGCTCGTAATATATTTTAGGTAGTGGCATACCCAGACATATGATCGCCACATGCTCCAGAGTGAAACTCATTCAAAGCTTTCTCAGCTTTATCGTAGGTGAGACATCGTCGAAATATAGAATTAATACCACAATGGTAAAGGGTATCACCGAGGATGATGTATTGACAGGCTTGATACTGTATGCAACGACGATCTGTACTAGAAAGATCAGGCTGAAAAGTTTGAGTCTGGAGATAGATGATTATATCTCTGTACCATATGTCATCAAAACTGATCAGAAAAAGGGATTCGTCAGGTAAGGAATCCTCTGCAACATTTTCTGTCTCAGTGGAGGGAAGGTCACATATCAATTTGGCAAAAACCAAATATTTCTTGAACTTGGCGTGCTCAAACTCCAAGTCAAACTCCTGGAGAATCACTATCCATTTGGAGTACTTGCTCCCCAACAATTTTCTAGTAAGGATATGTTGCATGGGGTTGCAATCGGAAACAACGGTAGTTCTGCGTAATAATATATAATGACGAAAATGTTGAACAACTTGAACAGCTACCAAAGCCAGTTTCTCCACATATAGGTATTTAGTCTCGATAGTTGTAAGACTCCAACTCAAATAGTATATCACATGTTCACCATGTGAATCATCCTCCTGGACTAAGACCATAGCGAGGGTAGAGTCCAAAGTAGCTAAGTAGAGGAAGTAATCTCGGCTATATTCAAGGGGAAACAATAATGGTGTACAGGTTAAGGCAAGTTTCAAAGCTTCAAAGGCTTTGTTTGCAGTATCGTCCCATACAAACTCATAACCTTTTTTGAGTACCCGAGTGAATCCTTTCGTCAATTCAACGTAATTGGGGATTAAACGATGCAAAAAGTTGTCCTTCCCTTGCAAACATTGGAACTGGCGTAGTGTGGAAAGAGGAGGTAGATTAAGAATAGCCTCAACCTTCAAGGGGTCTACTCGAATCCTGTGTATCGATACGATAAAAACAAGAAGTTGTTCAGACTCCACACACAAAACACATTTGTGTGGGTTCAAATGTATGCGATAATAACAACAACGTATGAAAATGGCCCTTAAATGTGCTGGGTGATCTTGGCGATGCATGGAATGCGTCGAGAGATATTCAAGATAGGGTTGCACAATGTGCTTAATATCATGAAAAGCATAAGACATAGCACACTGAAAGGTTGCACCAACATTTTTGAGACGAAAGGGTAATTTTCGGTAGGAAAAGGTTCCCCAGGGGAAAATAAAAGTAGTCTTGTGTTGGTCCGCGGGTAAAATATTAATTTGATTATAGCCGGAGAAACAATCCATCAAAGCGAAGATTTCATTCCTGACACAGTCGTCAACGATCTGGTCAACGAAAGGGGTGGGTAATTGTCCTTAGGACAAGCCTTATTTATGTCCCTATAATCTACACAAATGTGGATGGTTCCTTGTTTCTTATTTACCAGAACAAGATTGGATACCTAATCAGTCAAAGCAACAGTATAGACAAATCCAAAATTAAGAAGTTTTTCAACTTCAAGCTTGATAGAAGCAGCTTTGCATGGATGTACTGGGCAAAGTCTCTGTCGAACAGGCTTAGCATCTGGATATGTCTTAATCTCATGCACAATGATATCAGGATCAATACCTATCATTTCTTCATAACTCTAGGAGAAAATGTCATGTAATTCTTGGAAAAGAGCTTTATATGTGCAGACCTCATCAATAGAACATGAGGCCCCAATATAAACATTCTCCATGACTCCGAGTTTAATCGATATGTCAAGAGGAATGGTAGGCAAAATTTTACTCAAGTTCCCTTCATACAAAACATCATGTGTTGACTCAAGAACAGAAGAAACAACAACAATGGTCGACAGAGTCGAAATCCATTGGTAGCTCTCTATGGTACCACGTTCTAGGAAGAGGATGGAACGATGATGCCCATCGTACCATGGAGTATCTTTCATATACATGACTGACATGATCATCTCATCCATTGGAGAGATCACGTGAAACGAATCAGAAGATGAATCACAGAGAGAAGGAGGAGAGGGGGTTGTTGATTGAATAGCTTGATAAGTAGATTCGACCGGACTTAAAGGCATTATGTCGTTGTAACGAAGGTAGTCACCAGAGCTAGGTACTACCCATGGGTAATATGACTCAGGGGTTTCATGAACAGTGGTCGAGTTTATGTTAATTGAAGCGACAAAAGGAGGAGGAATATCTGGTGGTGGGATTGGAAATGTACCCATCAAGGTTGAATATTTTAAAAGACCCACACCGACATTCTCATAACCGGGAGGTGTCTTTGAGATAAAAGGAACGTTGCTAGTACGGAAATCAAAATTAAATAAGGCCAGTTTCTCGACAGTAACCACCTTCCCTTGGTGCGGGAAACGTATCACACGGGAAATGGTAGACACAATTGCATGCATGGAATCGATCCAGCTACGGCCAAGTAAAAGGTTATAATTGAGAGGTGCATCAAAGACCTCAACCTCTACATTGACTTGTTTTGTAATGTGCCCGACCATCATCCCACTGGCCGGGCAAAGGCTACTGTGCAGAACAACATCATTCTCATACTTAATTAATAACATGCATTTAAATCGAATTAAACACATTTAACTCAAAGTAAGCACAGAGTTTACTACTAACATACATAATCCCTGGCATTAACAATAATTCATATGCATAATAGAATACACGATACATATAAGCATCACAGGCATGCAAAAACATAATATTAAGCATAAGCTGATACTTATCTTTGAAACCATGGTAATTCCACCAACCACGTGCAGGCCTTCCACAAACCTCCCATCATTAGACCACGTTGTTCATCATGCTCAGTAGTGGGTCACCCCTGAGCTAGGACTAAGCTCCACCAAAGGCAAGGAATCCTAGTCTAGGCTGAGGTTACAGGGAAAACTGCACAAAATAACCAAAAGGATTCTTCCCAGGATGCCTTCCTATGCCCACTACTAACAGACTCTGATTTCCCACATGCCTGTTCCACCAAGGAGTATACACCTTCACAAGCACAGTCCATTGGTGCCTCACCTCCCTATCTAGGCCTCGACAACATGCCAGATCAGAAATTCTCAGAGCTCTGAAGCTGGTGTTAGACTCTCTCTGGGAGAAAACCACTTCCCAGCAAACTCTCTCACCTGGAGGGAGTTTCTCACAGGCCTGACAGACTGCCTCTTCAACCACAACCACCTCCCTCACCCAGAGAGAGTGTTACACACAGGCCAAACAACTTGTTTCCTTCAACTCGATTTCCAACATAGTCAGGTAACCACGAGCCTCCACATGAACATACAATGGTCTGCAAGCCACACACAATCAAGCACTGCATGACCACAACATTCCACTGGAAACACAGACACAGGCTTCCCAAAACTGGTGAAAGATAGATGCTACAACATAACAAGGCTCAACAATTATGGGACATTCTATTTTCCCCAACCAACAATACAGGACAGACTCAGGCTCAGGTTTCGAGGATGCGTGAGGGTATACAAAGATCCCATGTCGAGACTTAACGGTTCAAATAAGGATTCCCTAGAACAAACACCGAAACAGAGGTCGATCATGGACACCCGCGAGTTCAGACGGAGGATGGAGAATGGACTCCTCGACTCATGTGATGAATGGAGGAATGCCCGACGAACCCACTCCAATGCAACCGTCTACGGAAAATGGGAAGCGAACCCCCAACACGACTCATTTTCTGGGTTAAATCGTATGCACCTGGGTCAACACATGTCTCCCATGAAGCTGCATGTGTTCCTCCCCAGGAACTTAGGACAAAACATAGATTTTACATGGCTTTTGGAATAATATTAAAATATTATTCCCAAGGAATTAAGCCCCTAGGCTCAACACTTAACCTCTCTTTCCAACATTCCAGCCCCCAATCCCTTACCCACTCTGTGAAAGCTTAGCCCCCCATCACTCATTCATTGTGGTCGGTCTGCATGCAACGGTGTTTATATTTTTTTATTAATGATTTTTTTCATAATTACATATACAAAACAGGCTCGTGGCCTTAGCATCCTAGGCTCTCTAGCCTAATCACCACATAAGCCTCCTAGCTGATTATAACTCAGCTCACCAACCTATCAAATATGTTTACAACTCATAATTACAACTGGGGCTCTACAGGGGAATATTACAATCCCCTCCCCTTATTTTTTCACTTTCCTCAGTGCAACTCTTTACACAACATCAGCAAGATTTCCAAAATCTTCAAAAAGATACAAGTATTCTACCCGCATAGCATCCTCATGCTCCCATGTTGCATCCTCAGGACCGTACTAGGTCCAATGGACCTTTACAAGCCCTATGGCTCAATTCAAATATGTTTTCTCTTCCGGTCCAATATGCACACAGGATGCACTTGTAGGACACCTTCTTGTTGCTCCACCTAAATCACATTCTAATCAATTACAGGATTAGCATTAGGTATATATATTTCTTAAGTAATTAAATATGAGACACATTATGTATAGTCATGGATGTGGTAATGCAAGCATATATGCAATGTATATATATGTATATACAACCAATTTTAATAACATTATAACTGTATACAACATACACAACATACAATAAATAGAGAATTGTACTTATCTTTAGATTGAGAAGAGCTTCCACCCCTGAGCAGGGCTATGAATCCATCAGAGAAATGGATTCCCAAGATAGCCATGGTCCACAATCCTTATCCACATGGTCTAGGCCAAGGTACCAGACCTCAGCAGCACTCCAACCATTCAAACCTCAGCAACACTCCAACCAACGGTCTCTCATTCCCCACATGCCTATCCCACCCAGGAGTATACACCTTCACAAGCACAGTCCATCGGTGCTACACCTCCCTTTCCTTGGGCTTCAACAACAGGCCGGACTGGAAGTCTTAGAGCACTGTGGCTCGAGGAGTTCCAACTGCCCTCAAAGGTTTCCAAGCAGCATCTTCCCGAGTTACTCTTTGTAGTCAACATTTTAACTTTTATCAACACTATCTCATATGCATCAACCACATGCAATTATCATGAGAGAACATAAAAGAATTCATTTAGAAACTCCAATTAGTTCGAATGGAAATTCAACTTTTATCCCCAAAACATGACATTCTATTTCATGATTCATCTTGGGTGTTGCATATTATGAATGCAGTCATCCTTGTGATTTTCCATAGGCACCAAACTGCATACAATTTTCCTACAAGACTTCATCTTGCATACTTCCAACAAATTGTCAGTATTTTCTATACATTATAATTCAACATGTACAACATCTTATGCAATGATCTTATAATTTCCTGCACCTAGCAATTCAATCACAATTACCAAACAACTTGAACAAATAGAATGACTCATCATTCTATGCATATGCATGTTCATAATTAACAACAGTAAGTTTATTATTTCAATTTTCTGAACATAAAATTTTATGTAGTCTCTATTCCTGTGACTACCTGGCTTGTAACTTTCCTATTGCAATGTTTAACAGTTCCTGAAATGTTCTCAACTTCATGGGTTAGCAACATTTCAGCCATTAGTATAATTATTTCCATGCAATAATATATATGCATGTACTTACAAAACATATTCAACTATTGCATTTAGTATACAATTCTATCACTTACTATGCATGAGTGCAATTCTCAATGCATTCTTATTCAGTGCACCCTGCATTGAATTACATAATACTCTTTATCTCAGTCATGTATCTAACCATCCATAAGTTGGAATTCTAGCCAATGTGTTGACACATTCTCCACACACTTTCTATTGTCTTCCCAATTAATTGGATGCCTTCCTTTTCGACCTGAACACTACACCAAGAATATAATTTTGTGGTGATCATTAGTGTTAGCAAAAAGGTTGCAGCCCAAGTTTTATTTAAAAGTAGGAATCTTTTAGTACCTGTGTGGCTCATAACCTTTCCATATCCATACCTTTCCATATCCAACCAGGTCCTAGTCTCATACATGACTAGCTTACTGGCATCTATTCCTATAACCAGTTTTTATCTTCAATTCTTTGGTTATTACCCCATAACCAAATTAACATGACATTCTACTATGTCAGTGTGCACATTTAGAAGCTAAAAAGCTTTGAATTAATACAAGCCTCCAACCTTTACCACATCCAATTGTATGCATTCAGTAATATAATCATGTGATTTTATAAAATGACTCTGGATGAGGAAATTCTTACAAAAATTTCCTTTTAGCAATTATGCAAAAAGAGTAATAAAACTCATACTTGCATGACTACCATTGAAATTTTTTATACTACCTAAAAGTCTGATAGCAGTAGAAGCTTTCATGCTTCTTTTATCAAACTTATAACCAACACTTCATCTCTCTGTTGCTTCCTTCCTTATGCAACAATATCACCAACAATACTTGCAACATGCAAGCATTCTTTCCTTTGGCTGACCCAATCAAGCCATAACATACTTGCTACCACAGAAATTGCAGCAACTTCTTTCTCCCTATAAAACTTTTCCTTCTTGATCCCAGAAGTCTACAATTTTTTTCCGAATTCCTGAATATTCTTGTGCTCTCCATTGTAATCACTGTGCATGATTATTCCTTCCTTGAGCACTTTCGATGTAGTGCCCCCACCTCAGCAGGGTCTGCTGACCTCCTAGTCAATGGATCTTCAACTCTCGGAGCTGGAGAAACTCTTTGGGTCCCTACTAGAACCTCCACAAAACAAATCCACAGGCCTTGCATGAAACCTTACCCACGCGAACTAGCGACGGGTGCAATCTTCTTCTATGTGACCACCAGCTATGGCCACGTGCCTATCCAAAAGGTGTTTCGAGATTTCTCTTACCGGGTGTTTCGATATGAGTCACCCTCGACTCTCTCTATCCCCAAAATTTGAAACAAGAGTCTAGCGCGTGCTAGCTCTTCCCTTAACTTCCACCAACGTGACCTCTAGCTATGACCTGTGGCCCCAACTTTCGAGCGCTACGGGACTTTACCCTTCACGAACTTCGAGGATTATCTCTCCTCCTTTCTCCCAAGGTCCGAACTCCCGAACCCCATTTGCCTCAGATCAAAGGTCCACATCTTTTCAGGTTCAACGATCCAGATTAGTTCCTCAGGAATCAACAATTCGTGTTTCGGGGTTTCGAAAAATAGTTCCCTTCTTTTCTTTCGATCTCTAGTTTTCCAAAATCTATGTGAGTCAAATCCAATGACTCATAGCTCCTCGTAATCCAACTGTGTGGATCCTTTCTCGTGAATCGAGACTTCATGGTTCGCGAAATTAGAAAATAGTTCTTTTCCCCTTTCCAACTTCTGACTTCATGAAATTCAAGTGTGTCAAATCAACAACTCACACTCACCATGATTCAATGGTCTACATCTCTCCTCGTGAATCAGATGTTCACGTTTCGGGATTTTCGAGAGAAACTTCCTCCATTCTCCCAACTCCCGATTTTCGATTTCCCAATGAAAAGAATTAATGGTTTGATATTCCTTGTGATTGATGGTTCGCTACCTCTCCTGAGTTTTCAAGTGTTGAATGACTCTCAACATTATCCTCCTCACAGTTTATTTTGATCTAACGATGCACGACTATCGATGCTTCTCCCTCCAAGGATTCCTACTATTTGTTCAGGTTCACAATGACTTCTTTCCAAATATCTTGGCGTCAATTCTTCTAGACTTGAATTCCTCCCTAACTTGAAGGATTTCAAATATTTTGAAGGCTTCGATGGTGTTTTCCCTCCCGAGCTTCTATTAATGAAATTTTAACTTCACCCTGGCACACACTTGTGCTTTGCATGCGAACTTGCACTGTTTCTCCCTGAGATTTAGCTTACTCAGTCTCAAAGGAACTCGACCCTTCTGTGTTTTCCAAAAGACTTTCTGGTGCCCTCTTGGCACACTCTACACTCGTCTCCTTGAGTCCTTCAAAATTAAAACAAGTTCCCTCTGAATGCACTCCTTGCGCTTGATATGCACACTATGCATACAAAAGTTCTACGCTATCTCTTCTGAGCTTCGTTTTCTGAATTGGAAGCATTCTGTGTCTCTTCCATTTTTTTGCACTCTGTGGTAATTCTAATCGGTTTTGGCACTCGTCAAACTTCTGCAATCACAATGTGAAGACAACCAGAATTTGTTAGGCCATCTCTTCTTAACAAATTCCACACATTCAAAACCAATCCGATTTAAGAAAATGTTTTGATTTCATGAATTTTTCAAGCTCTTCTCAGCTCTATAACTTTTGAATGATAGCCCCCTCTTTCTTAGTCCCTAACCCATGCGATCACGAGTCATGACCAAACGCTAGACCACTAGGTGCTACTTGGATTTTCGGCCTTCAGAAAGTTTTAAGGCACACACAACTATCTCCTGAAGTTCTGATTACTGAATTCATGAAATCGGGTGGATCAACAGTCCACATTTACTCATTCTCCAAAGACTGAAATCCACTATGGTCTTTTCGTCATCAAATTTTTTTGGATTTCGGGACTCAGATTTTCGGGGTTTCAGTCTTGTAGGCTCCCACACTCGCTTCCCTCTCCAACTCCAAAATTTTGAACTGCCGACCTTTCTAGCCTGCGGGTCCATAGAACAGCTGTCACCAACCATAGTGGTGACACATGGTGTCCTTAAGAAGGTCTACCTCACTCCCAACGATGTCATAGGGCCCCACTACTTTCACTTTTCATTTCAGAGTTTCGGGCATCAGGAGTTTGTGCATCTACACATCTCGAACTTCTATTTGTCGAAATTCTGAAATTACTGTCTATTAATCTACTTGATCCAATGGTCAAGTTTCTATCCTACGATCTATGGTGTAGATCATTTTGGGGATTTCAGGGTATCAGTTTTTCAATAACCGGGAGTTCACGATGCAGCGGCTCCAAATCTCTTGTCACTTCAATCCCTGAATTTCGATATGGAGATTCATGTATGAGATCAACAGCTGTGAGCCTCCCCTGATCCGATGGTTCAGATATCTCCTATGCTTACACCTATCAAAGCTCTTCAGCCCTAAATTCCTCGCCAGGTGGCTGGATCTAATGGCTCACGGGATTTTGGCACTTCTTCCTAGAAGCGCTCCACCGTCCAATTCTACCCTTGGTTAATCTCTTTCACGATTCGAGACTTGGAGTGACCAAGAATTTGGTCTACACTCCAATTTCACGATCCCTAAATTCACGAAATGATCCAGTGGTTCAAACCAACCACAATCAACAACCCACGTTTATTCTATATCCTAGGGTGGCGAATTTCTCCATCCACTAACCACCTTACAACTTCTGGCCATCTTACGACCCTCGCGATTTCACGAGTTCTCCACAGAGAATTCTAACCGTCCAACTCTACTTCTCAAGGACTTATGGCTAATGACTTGGTACCCTCCTTTTGAACCTTCATCTACTTGATCCAACACTTCTGGTGTGGAGGTCTCTCTCTCCCTGTGGCCATATACCACACTGGCTGTAGTTTTATAATACTGCTACACCTCCTGAGCTTTGTAACATGGTCAAGTAGTCCATTGACACTCAAAAACATTTTGAGGTCTGAAATAAGTCCTCTAGACACAATTTCTTCTCAAAACCTCGGTTCAAAGACCACTTATCCGGCCCATCCAAGCTCAGCGTTGAAACTATGCTCTGATGCCATACTAT
>JASDQU010203270.1:0-18945 GCA_032191745.1 Picea mariana | reverse complement strand
GTTTTAAATAAGTTCCAACATATAATAAAAGAGTTTATGTGTTTACTGAAATTTTTTAAGTAAGAATCTATCCAAACAATCTACAGAGAAATTGTATTTTCAAACAAGTTAAGAAGGATCAACACCTCCAAGGCTCTTGACTACACTAGATTATGACAAAGGGGCAGTCTAAAGAAAAATTGTATTCCCAAACAAGTTAGGAAGGATCAACACCTCTAAGGCTCTTGAGTACACTAGATTATGACAAAGGGGCACTTGACATGGCTATTTTATAGTCAAAATTCAACAAGTCCAAAAATAAAATTAAGTCTCATGAATATCAGACTAGTAAAGTAAAGATTGATATAAGTAAGATGCCAATTGGGGATAAGATTGAATGGCACAAACATACTATGAAAATGCTATATAGAGACTTGATACAAACAATAACTAATGTTAAGCAGTTGATAACTCTAGTGACTAAGTTACAAAATAAACTTAAACAAGATAGGATTATAAATATTCATGATTTAGAATAGAAGTTAATTGCTCTTGGACAAGATCTCAATGAGAAAAATAGAATTGAGTCTTTAATTAAGGAAAAAGATAATAAAATCCAAGTCCTAAAACGTAAATTAAAAATATTAGCATCAAAACATGTCCATATTAAAGAGTTAATTGAAGTTTAGAAATAAAAAGAAAAATTAATTAATCAAGTAGCAAAGCTCTCAAAATAGAAAATTAAATTGGGGCAGATAATTAACATAATAAATTAGGAAAAAGAAGCAACTTTATCAACTAAATTTCCTTTAAACACTAGTATTCCTAAAGTTGAAATCATTAAAGAGGGATCAGAAGCAAAACATATTGTAAGTTTGAAAATTCATTTTTATAGTTCAGAAGAAATTAGGAACAATAAAAACAAGTATTCAGTGGAAGACTACAGAAATAACGGATTTAAATGCATACTTAGAGAAGAAGAATTTAATGATTGATGATTGTCCTCAAAATCTAGTTGATAGGGAAAAGACCATAGATAAAGGAAATCATAAAGTTGAAGATTTAATGAAGTCCTTGTAAGACGTTGAAAAAAAGAATTTCTAAGAATTTAATTGGAGAAAAACATATAATTTGGGATCAAATTATATTAATAATAGAAAATCTTAGAGGTCATTTCGATGTGGTTTAAGAAATTGAGATTTTAGAGTGCAAGGTATGGATTGAGATTGGTAAAGCTCGGGAATGTTTGGGAGACAAAGCTCAAGAAATAGATGAAGTAATTAAGTTCCTAAATGATAGAACTCAAGCTGAGCTGGAAATTATGGGCGTGATAGATAGAACTTTTGTTATTATGTTGTAAAGTTTTGTAAATTAAAAAAATCAAATTATGGAAGCTCAAAATAAATGCAATTCGGTTAAACAGTTTTTTCAAGAATTCAGAAATGAGTTTACAACAAAAATTAAATTAGGATTGCCTTCTCCAATACCTAACAAATGGTTTTTCAGATTTATCAAGAATTCAGAAATGAATTTACAACAAAAATTAAATTAGGATTGCCTCCTCCAATACCTAACAAATGGTTTTTTAGTGTTGAAGAATAAAATGAATCTTTATTTAAACATATAAACAATATTAATCAATTTAAATATGTCAATGGTCTTATTAGAGGAAATTTGACCTTTGATAAGCTTTTTATTGATTTTAGATTATTAAGTACTATCTCCAATTTGTATCAAAATCTGTAACTTGCTTTTTTTGACATCTATATTAAGGTAGATATTACTGCAAGAAATATGTTATATTTTAAGTTTCTAGAGGGAAACAATTGGAGTTAAATAGCTAAGTTGAGGTTTGGCCGTGCCAACATCTGGTGTAGGTGGGTCTAAGGCTCACGATAGAGCTCAGCGCAAGGTCAAAGTTCAGACATCTCCGACTGGTTTTAAGATGAAGCTGTGGAAGCCAAATAAAGTTACCAAGAAGCTTTTACTAGGATCGGACGTTGGCCTAGAAGAAAGGTGCCATATGGCACTGTGATGCTTGGTTGGTCGGGTCTCTTATCATTACTTAGCACATGAGCCACTCACGATGTGGTTAGAGAGGTATTGGAGTCCTGTTTTAGGATATGTGCTGGAGGTTATTTACCTGGTAAAAGGATGGATAGGCTTCATCTATCGTTCCCCAGAAGACACCAAAGTCCTTTTATCCCCGCGCTGGGTATTCAGTGGGAGAAGCCTAATGCTCAAGAGATGAAGAGTATCTTTTGACCTTGAAACAAATTATTTTCCACAAAGGCACCTTTGGGTTCTGCTACCAAGGCTACCCATTCACTTCTGGAGCGAAGGATCTCTCAAAGCCATAGGTAATGTATTAGGTTCTTTCATTGTGGTTGATTATCAATCTCTCAGAGCGCCAGCAAGGAAAGTAGGTAAACTACTTGTAGAGATAAATATACATGGTGGCTTGCCGAAATGTTTAGAGATAAAATGGCGTGGACGACGTATCAAACAGAGACTGGATTATATGGGTGTTCCCTTTCGGTGTAGTCTCTGCCGAAATACAGGCCACCTTCATAGAGACTGTAAAGGCAGAACGATTTCAGACGATGTTGATGAACAACTGAGAAATTGGGATGTTCCATACAGGACCCCTAAAGTGGAACTTTTCGGCCTTGGAGATGTCCAGCCATTTGGGGAGTGCGACAATCAGGCTACTACTCTGGAGTCAATATCAGGTAAGATCAAGTCATTCTGCCCATCTCTTTATCAGTCTTTAACTTCCTGGGAAAGAGAGACTTTAGACTCGTCGGGTTGGTTAAGTCACTCAACCTCTAGGTTACTTGGCCAAGGGGAGATCGACAAAGACGTTGAACCTTTTTTAACAGAGGTTCAAAACCTTTTCCATAGCAGAAGGAACCAACTACCTATAGTCACTCCGGAGGCTATTGTGGATATTCCTTCCACTATTCATCCCTCTTTTTTTGAGAACCCTTCTGGTCTGAGCCCTGTGTTAGAAGAGCATAGTCTTATAAATTCTTCTTCCATCCATTCGATCAACTGCCCGTCATCGAGTGAGATCTTACCGGGATGTAGAGAGTTAGACGAATATGATTCTTCTCTGTCTGAGGTGATTGAGTCCCTCCTACCCTATCTTCGGGATCAACATTCACCAGTCCCTTTACCTACTTATATGGGCAAAGTTGTTTACAAAGATCCTGTTCATGGTGATAGTCCTGTAACCACTAGTCCACGTTTGGAAAAATCTGAGAAGGAATTTGCGTGGTCAAGGGGCTTAGGAATTGAGCATGCCCCTATAAAAACCAGAAGTTCTCGAAAGAAACTAGAAGGAGTGGCAAGCACCTCCGATGACAGTGATATTTCCACCTTTGATAGTGGGAAACTTAGAGCGATGAAGGCCCTAGCAAGGGACAAATAATGATCCAGTTGTCTTTGAATATCTATGGGGTAGAAGGCACCCTAAAAGCAACCTCTTTTTGGTGTTTACTGGATAAAGTTCGTCCTAAGATCATTTTTTTACAAAAGACCCTGGTTACGGAACAAAAAGAAAGGGATTTTGTGAATGTTTTTCGTCCTACCTGGGTGACATGTGCCGTAAATTCTCTGGGTACCTCGAGAGGGTTACTAGTCACCTAGGATCCCTCTATTTATGATTTGAAACCTCTACTAACTTGTGGAGGTATTTGTCCCCGAGGTGTAGGACAGTTGGTGACGGAGTGTGTTGTTAATCCACTCCGTGTTGAAAAGTCACCGGTTCGAAACCTGCGGGGACAAAAAATCCAACCATGTTAAGGGTTGGTGTGGCTCAGGCCAGGTGCAATCCTCGGGTGATTTTGATGGCTTAGATGCCCCTGAGTCGTGGTTTCTCAAGCCAAAGGTTAATCCTGATGCCAAGAAGGTCCAGACCAATTAAAAAACAAACAAAAAAAAACTTGTGGAGGTATTTTATTGACTGGAAAAGTAATTTCTACTCAATTGCAACTTTCCTTACTGAATGTTTATTGACCTTGCGCGAAAAGGCAATTATTATTAGATAATGTGGCTAAAAGTGGCATTCTGTCAGTCGTCAATTTGATCATTGTTGGTGATCTAAATATAACTCTGTCTCCAGACGAAGTTTGGGGAGGCACTAATGTTTCTGGTTCTATGGCAGATTATTTACAAGACAATGCTGAGCTCAAAAAATCTTGTCGATATTCGCCCGACCAAATTGGTCCCGACTTGGCGAAATGGGCATAAAGGGAATCAAGCCATTGCTAAAAGATTGGATAGATGCATCATTTCAGAAGGCTTGTTAAATATTTGTGGTCTTTATCGATCCTGGGTGGAGTTCCCCTTTATTTCGGATCATGCACATATTCTTCTACAGCTGGAGACTTCTCCCGTGTACAAAGGCTTTCCTTTTAAACTGAATCCTCTTTGGGTTTTGGAGGAGGATTATAAGAATTTAGTATACAAGGTGTGGAGAGATCCCAATTTTATGTCTGAGCCTAGCGGTCAGCGTAGATTGGTTTGGAAGCTAAAGGAATTAAACAGTAAGTCAAAACTTTGGGCCAAAGAGCAAGAAAGAAATATTCAACAGTGAATGGTTTCCCTTGAAACTCAAATTAAAGAAAACTTCATAAATTTAGTGGATGGCAATTCGCAGCTGGACCTGGAAATCCTTCTTGGCCATATAGAAAAGGAAAGAAATGACCTACTAAAATTTTCTGAAGAAAAATGGTGACAGTGGAGCCGCACAACTTGGATAAAGAGTGGGGATAGTAACACAAGATATTTTCATCAGGTTGCAAATCAGAGGCATATTCATAAGCATATTTGGGAAATAAATGATATCTAAGGGATAAGTTACAAAGATCAGAGTGGAATTGAAGTAGCAACAACTCAGTACTTCAGTGAATTTTATAAAGTCCGATCTGAGTCATTTATAAGCGAACAGGTTCAACTATCCTGTCTCTTCTCTAGGAATATTCATGATGCAAAAGAAAGGATTTTATATGAACCGGTTACTTTGGATGAAATAAAAGAGATACTAGCTATGTTTCAAAGAGACAAAAGTCTTGGCCCTGATGGCTGGACCATGGAATTATTTATAACCTTCCTTGATTTGGTCGGAGAATATTTGGTTAAGATGATAGAAGAATCCAGAAAGATGGGATATATAATTGGAAGTATAAATTCCACTTTCCTGGCGTTGATTCCCAAAGAAAATAAGAAAACTTGCTTTGGGGATTACAGACCTATTTCTTTGTGCAACCTTTGTTATAATTTGATTTCTAAGGTCATCACAAATCGCATAAATCCATTACTGTCTAGTTTTCTTTTTTAGGAACAATTAGGCTTTTACAGGGTAGAAGAATCCAGGATGCAATAGGGACTACCCATGATTTTCTCCACAGTATCCAAAAGAAGAAATACAAATCCTTAGTTCTTAAACTAGATTTGAAGAAAGCCTATGATTGTGTAGACTGGGATTTACTCAGGATGATACTATTACAAGGTGGATTTGGTACGCAGTTGACGAGATGGATTATGTGTTGTGTGACTTCACCAAATTTTGATGTGTTGATAAATGGTGAAACTACTGAATTCTTCTGGATCGGTCGTGGATTGTGACAAGGTTGTCCCCTTTCTCCCCTATTATTCATTATGGTTATGGATTGACTCAGTATTCTCTTAAAAAAAAGAAAAGAGGAGAAAAATCTTATAGGAATCAAAGTTTCAAGAATGATAAATATTATGCACTTGTTCTTCGTGGATGATGTACTAATCCCGACAAAGGCCGATATCCATGAATGGATTGAAATCGAAAGAATCATTGTTCTATTTTGCAAAGCCTCAGGTCTTCAAGTTAACATTGCAAAAACAACTCTGCACTTTGCAGGGTTAACTGAATCAGACCTCTCCCCTTTTAAATTAATCCTTCCATATAGTTTTTCAGATCTTAAATTAGGTTTTAAGTATTTGGGATATTTCTTAAAGATTGGTGCTCAGAGGGCAGTGAATTGGAGCCGGTTAGTAGTTAAATTGGGCAACAAGATCGGCTTATGGTGCAATAATTGGTTATCATTGGGGGTGCGATATATCCTTCTAAATTCTGTCCTAGAGAGTAAGCCAATATATTATATGTCCTTGGAGCTTATCCCTCGATCCATTATTAATCAAATCTGCAAACTTATGTTTAATTTCCTGTGGAAGGGAAATAAGGATTCCAATCAATACCACCTTTGTAGGTGGGATGTATTATCCCGACTAAAGTCCTGTGGAGGATGGGGCTTCCGCAACTTAACCCACTTTAACACAACACTAAATGAAAATACTCTTTGGCGAGTACTCACTCAAGAAGGCATTTGGCATTGAATTGTAAAGGATAAATATCTACATCACTCTACCATTGAGAAATGGTTAAGTAATGAATCCTTCCACCAAAGATCGACTTCACAGATTTGGAACAATTTCATAAAATCTATCCATCTTATTACCCACTGGATCAGCTAGATGTCGGGTTCGGGACACCTCATCTCTATAGGAAATGATTACATTCTGGGCTTGAGAGACAGGTCTATCCTCTCTTGGGAGCTTATTGATTTTCTTCGAAAAGAAAAGATCTCGGTCCTAGCCCAAGCTATAAAGGTGCATAATTCTGATGTTTCATTTGGGAACCGGTTCGACACTAAGGATCTAAGCTTGAGAAGCAATTTAGCTATAGAGTGGGATCAATATCTTAAAGCTCTCATAGGAGAAGGCGTTAATATAAAGGAATTCCTGGATCAACTATTGTGGACAGGAGGTAATGCATCAGGTCAGTTATCTGTTAAAAATGCATATTTGGCTTTCTATTCAACTTTAAATTTTCAGAGTGGAGTGGAGAAAATCAATCTGGAAATGGGATATTCAGTTAAAGATTAAACTATTCATTTGGCTGACAACAGAACGAAATTTTTTAACCTAGGATATCCTATAGAGAAGAGGCTGGGAAGGTCCTAGTCAATGTATTATGTGCAAAGACAATTTAGAGGATATTAACCACCTTTTCATTGACTACCTATTTTCCAAAAAGATCCGAGACAGATTAAAAATCATTTTAAATATCAGGAGGAATTGGGAAGGTAAGGATTTATCTGATTGCTTTAATAAATGGACTAAAGATAAATAGGTGGCTCCATCTCTTGCAGCGATCATCATCTGTTTTATATGGAATGAAAGAAATCGAGCAATCTTTGAAAAATCGCAGCCGTCTATTCAAACTATCTTCATTAAAGTGTTGGGCCTATATAAGCAACAATCTACATCATTACCAGCTGCTCCCTTGAGAGCTTGTAATATATTGTACTTAGATGGTTATTCTTTAGCTTTCTTCGATGGGGCTTCTCAGAATAACAAGGTGGTGTGTGGGGCAGGGGGAGTAATCAAAACCTTTGACTCTTGTGTGTTTAGATGGACTTTAAATGGGGGCGAAAGCACAAATACTAAGGCAGAGCTGTTGGGCATATGGGTGACCCTCACCTTAGCCTCTCATCTATCTCTTTCGAAGATTCAAGCATGTGGAGATTCCAGAGTGATAATTGAATGGCTAAATGGCAAAGCAAAACTACAAGGTTGCTCTGTAGAAGGCTGGAAAAGTAGAACTCAAGATCTCATAAAGGGTTTCCAGGCTACTAGCTTTCACCATGTCTATAGAGAATATAATAAAGAGGTAGATCAGCTATTGAAATCATCTCTCACTGATCCGGAGGGCAAGATATCATATTACCAATGGGAACCTGGAGGAGCAGTAACCATGGAATATTTGTATCTATTCTGAAATCACCAACGTCCCCGGAGATAGGAAATGAGAAATATTATTAGTACTCATTTTGGATGATTTTCTTGTGGTTGGCAAAGACTATTTATGGGTTATATTTTCAAAAGATTTGTAAGATCTTTTTAGAAAAGTTGACTGTATTTTGATCAAATCTTATTATTAGTCATTGATTAGGCTTTTTGAACAAGAATGTAAGAATGTAAAAAAAATTATATCTGAATACAATTTTGAGCTAATTTTCATTTGGAAAAAATTAGCTAAGTTGACAAGAAAAAATCCAATAAAAAATGCAAGTGCCCCAAGTTTCCTCCACATCAACACCACAACCCCGCAAAGGAAAAAGAAGAATGCATGACTAATTAGATAGATTGTAGTTATTTTAAGCATGGAAGGAGGAAAGGATAATTGTTTTCCAAAAAATTATAGTTCCAAAAACTGTTTCCTAGAAACCATTATTTATTTAAACTAAAAATTATTGGGCACGAGAAGATAAAAGGAAAAAGGAAGTAAATAAGAAGGTATTGATTATTGGATTAAAGCGAGAACTTGCTTCTAGAATCCATTTCAATGTTTATGCATTTAGATTTCTAAATTTTCATGGTCCTTCTATGTTTTATAAGATTCATCCGTTGTTTAATTAGCACTTCGTATCATTTTTTTTATAAATCTTAATAAAATTTCAGATTTGGTATTAAAAGAATTTTAGGAGATTTGATCTCAAAAACTTTTCTTTGTATTTATCATAATTCTAATAAATCAACAATAACCTATGAAGTTGTTCACCCAATGAATCTTACAATTATGAAAAATAATATTAAAAATTAAACTAATAACATATTTTATTTCATATTTCATGTTTTCAAGTATTTATTACTGAAATTATGAATATGCAAGGAATATTTTTATAAAAGTTCATATTTGTAATAACAATTTTTGTGTTCATTTTCTTCAACTCAAGTACTTAATAATGTTTGTTTTAAATATACTTATAGATATATTTTATTAAAACAAAATATTTTCTTGAGAAACGTTGTTTTAAAAAATGTTGTCTTTTTTATTTTCCTTCATCTTCTTTCACATTTTTCTAAAAGATGATTAAACAAGAATATGGTGCCCCTTTAATGAAAATATATGTCAAAACTCATAATCTTTGTTTCATATTTTTTTTCAAAATATTTATTTTAAGTTCTATTTTATTGTAAAGTTATAAAACTTCTTCAATTTATTTGAAGAAAATCAAAATTCAAAACAACATGCATATTTGAGGGTTACCCTTTTTTGATATTGGATTTTTTTTAGTAAGTTTAAAGTGAGGAGGTATTTTTCCTTCATAGGGTGTCTTGACAATGTTCCCTAGCTAAGAAGAGCCTAAGGAACAACATACTTTTTGGTATCATTACCTTAGAACAAGTATTTAAATTTATATTTCTTTGAAAAATAAAATAAAATAAAATAAAATAAAATGCTTCTTACAAGAATAAAATGATAGGCTACCTGCTTTAAGAAGAAAGTTACTATAAGTTTTCATTCACTAAAGCGATTCCAATTTATTCTAATCCATAGAGATTAGTTCAAAAGGATATAGATAATGTAAAGTTGGTTCTTCATCTTCAGATAATCTTATTATCAAAGAAATTTCTATTCCTAAATCTAAATATTTTGAATATTTACTTAAATTGATCACTACTCAAAATTTTCCATATCCTTTTTTGATAAAAATAAGCTATAAGTTGATTTGTTAGTTTCAAATCTGTCTTTACTGGAAAATCATAACCTTTTTTATTTCTACATCTCATAATCATAAACCAATTTCTCGTAAAGAAAAAAATTTAATTCTTCAGCATATAATGATGCACGATCGAAACCCAATACATTTTTTAAATGACACCATTATGACATTTTTAAAATTTTTAAAATGACACCATAATAACTAAATAATAGTGTATAATAAATGATATTCTACCCAATTGTAAATTTTAGCACTAACTAAGCAATACATGATAAGACCCACTTATTATTAATGGTTAAATGATAATTTAACAACTTGAATGATATAATACCCCACTTGTCAACGGTTATACGATAAATGCCAACCTGAATGAACGAATTATTGAAGGAGAGTTTTACACATTTAAAAGATTAACTTTGAACGGTATCAAAAGTAATGATTTCATTTGGTGATTTGTCATAGACACATTAAGTTCTATATTTTAATGATTAAATGATGACGGGAATTGTAGATGGGAAGTTTTGCACATTGTAAATATTAACTTGGAAGTGAATCAAAATGATGATTTGAATTGATTATAGGTCATAAATATGTCAATATTTTAGTGGGAGGAGTTAGTTATGTAATTAATAAAGTTAAGTTGTGTTTAAAGATTATTATGTTATTAATTTTTATTTAAGTAGGAAATTATTTTTTAATTAATTTTGAGATAATAAATTATTAATATTTTTTTAATTGGATTAAAAATGATTTTATTATTTATTATTTTTAAGTTAAAAATTATAGATTGAATTTTTTTTTATGATTTTTCATTTAAAATTATTTATTTAAAAAAATAAAGGTTTTTAGATTTATATATTATAAAATTATAGTCTTTTGAGTTGAGTTGAAAAACAATTTTATTTAAAAAAATAATGGTTTTTACATTTATATATTATAAAACTATAGTTTTTTGAGTTGAGTTGAAAAATAATTTAATTTTGTTATTTTTTTGAATTCTAATTAGTTTTAAAACATCAATTTGACCTTATTTTATTGATGATGATGATGATTAACATCCACTAAGACCGAATTGGTTTATCAGATCTTAAGAGGGTAAGTGATTGCTTGTGATTCTTTAGAATTTTGTTTTTGTGCTTGAAAAACATTAAGATAAGCTTTCTAAGATCACCATATTTTTGTTGAGTTAAGAGGTTAGGAAGGTTGATAGTGTGACAGATATTTTGAAAATGAGATCTAATATGGGTATAGGCTGGACAATCTAAGAGAAAATGCTTTTCATCTTCAACCTTCTTGGTGTCACAAAGGTGACACACTCTTTCATCCCATGGCGTTTTAGGAATTGACCAACGCTCAAATCCACTATGGAGCTCATGAGAATTTGTTCTTATATTATCAATGATTATTTTTTTCTTTACACTTGGAAAAACAGATAGATAATTTTGATCTTCTAGATTAGGGTTGATTACATCCTTATAATACCTTAATTTTCTTTTTTCCTCTAACTCTTTATCACACCATATTTTCTCCTTAAATTTTGATTTGACATTTTTTTAATAGTATCTTTATTCTGCAAAATAGTGTCTTTCGTGATTCCCCAATAGTTTAGCCAAGACCGAGCATCTTTATGCCATCCTCACTTGGGTCGATGGTGGTTATGACTCGACTTTGAAGCAATTTTAGGAAGCCTCTTGTCTTCCATGTTGTTTAACTTGTTCTTATACATTAGGTATCTAGTCATAGCCATGCTCTCAATGGGGGAGAGGCTTGTTTCTAAGAGGAGGATGGGATATGGCGTATTTCCTTTAATTTTGAGATTATAGGCTATAAAATTCTTTTGTATTTGCTCTATCTTTCTCTGGGATTCACAAGAGATACTACAGCCCCAGACTTCACATCCATAAAGAATAACAGGTGTAACAAGAGTCTCAAAGAGGAGTTTCTTCTTATCCCAACTCCAAAGATTAGTTGATTTACAATTGTTTTCAAGCCCATAATAAACTTCCCATCCCCCAATAATCCTTTTCTCAATGCTATAATTCAAATTGAGCTTGTGGTGAATATCAATTCCAAGATATTTGTATGAAGTCACTTTCTCCAAGTTGTTGTTTTCATATACAAAGGTATCATAAGGGATCTTATTGGATTTAATAAGCATGACCTTAGTATTATCAATATTAATAGTCATACCCATATTGGAGAAAAAATCCGTGAGGATTCTCAGTTGGTTTTCAAGATCATGGAGACTCCTTTCCATAAGAACAATATCATAGGCATAAAGAAGAATATTGATGACTATATCAGTGAGAGTAGGGCCGACACAACGTTCTTTTTCCAAGCAATCTTCTAACTTGTCAATGTATATGCCAAAAAGGGTAGGGGACAAGGGACAACCTTGTTTGACTTTGATATTGTAGTTAATCTCTTTTGACCAGCCCTCAGTGTTTTTAAAATTAGCAATAACATTCTCATACATCCTTATTGCAGCAGCCCTCAACTCGAGAGGCACTTTTGTCTCTTTCAACCTATTCCAAAGGTTTTTTCTAGGAACCATGTCAAAATATTTTCTAAAGTCAACAAAATAACAAAAAAGATTGGTTTTAGTATTGCGGAACTCCTCTGCAATGATCCTAAAGGTAACAAGATGGTCCACAATTGAATGATATCTCCTAAACCCAACCTAGCCTTTAGCTCTTTTACCATGACTTTCTAGCCAAAGGCTAATCTTCTTTTCCAATATAATTCCATAAAGATTGGATAAAATCAGGCTAATCATAATGGTCCTATAATTAGAGGGAATGTTTATATCCCCACTTTTAAAAATAGGAACAATGAGGCTTTGTGTCCAGGGTTTAGGGAAGCCCTGCTTGACTGCTAAATTGAAGAGCTTCTATATGTGAGGGATAAGGATTGTCCCTCCGATTTTAAAAATTTCAACTTGGTAGCCTTTAATGTCCTTAGTTTTCCCATTTGCAAGCCACTTAACCCTGAACTCTATGTCATCTAAAGAAAAAACTTATTCCTTTGTAGGGACAATAGGAATGGTGTCCATGGCATTAGGGAACTTGTAAAGACTTTTAAGGTAGGAATTTCATCTCTTTAAGGGAATCCTATTGTTTTCTTTAGTATTGCGGTTTAGAATTTGGCTCCAAAACTTCTTAGGATCCAACTTATATAGTTTTTAAAGATGCTCTTGCCTTTTATTGACATAGTACATTTTTTTCCTTTTAATTAGGGCTTTGTATGTATTGATCTTATTGAGTTTTAAGAACTCATTAGAAGAATCCCTAATGGATTTCCTAGAAATTTTACATTCTTTATCATACCAAGGGTTGGTCATTCTATTATTCTTTTTATAGGACACCTCGAAAGAGAACTTGTTAATAGAAGTGGAAAGGGTAGTCATTATTTTATTGCATATCAATAAAAGAAATTCAATCTTTTTTTTTTTTGTTTGTTAATTTGTGCGGGACCTGTTGGCTCGCGATTAACCTGTGGCTTGAGAAACCGCGACTCAGGGGCATCTAAGCCGTCAAAATCACCCGGGGATCGCACCCGGCCTGAGCCACACCAACCCTTAACATGGTTGTATTTTTTGTCCCCGCAGGTTTCGAACCGGTGACTTTAACATCACGGAGTGGCTTAACAACACACTCCGTCACCGACTATCCTACACCTCGGGGACAAAAGAAATTCAATCTTTATTCACTCTATTTTGGCCATTTAAAACTGATACGATAACAAATCTGAATTCCATTTGTGATGCAATTTTATGGATAATATTAATTATGGAATGAATATTTGATAAGTTATTAATGGTCTAACATATTTAGTTTATACAAAATTGAGAGAAGAATTAAAGGAGGGCATCAAGATGGTTCATGAACAATTTAGATAGGTGTAAATTAGATTATTTATATTGGTTTTGATGATATTTAGTGTTATCAACCTATATCGCTATGTTTATATTGCACGTGTATATGTATACAAAAAACTAAAGAATTGAGTAAAAACTAAAATAAAATGGATCTAATACAATAGGTTTTGCAATAATTGAGTACAAGTAATGACATGTATATCAATGTGTTTCCTCTTTTAGCCTTGAGGGTGGTAATGACATGTATATCAATATGTTTCCTCTCTTGGCCTTGAGGTGGGTAGAGTATATAGAATAAAAGAGATCCCTTTATTTCATTTTTTTGAAAAATCTAGTTTCCAAGAATAGCGATGATTTTCATCATATTGTTCATACCACTTTGAAATTTACAATGATTAATCAAGCCACATTTATGGTCCATTGTTTTTGTTGAGTGTACAATATAATTCATACTAGTGAGCTTTATATCCTTTACATTTTATAAATATTATGGATTCTATGAGATAAGGGTTAATATTTTAGAATGATATGTTATTTAAATATAATACTTAAAATAAATATTATTTTAATTTTTTAATATCATTTAGATTAAAATATGACGTAGTCGCATGCCCATAAGCACGTCCTCTCACAAGATATTCTTCTTCTCACGGCCCGAAGAAATCAAATGTTCTTCTATTCCCCTATCGGGAAATCTGCACCCACAGAACTCTTCACGCGATCCCCTCTCTGCACTCGGAGGATCGGACTTCGCGACTTCGCGAGGTCAGTGGTCGAGCGTTGGTGTTTCAAATCCCCGAACCCCGATGCAAGTCAACGTTGACCCTTCCTTTTCCTGTCGGGACTTCTCCTATCACGGTTTCGCCACTCGTGATATCGAGCAATTCACTTTACCGACTCCCGACTCACGATATGCCGAAACTCCGATGAACTCACTATTTTGACTTTTCAACGATCCCTTATCTCGTCGGGACTTCGGACTTCGCGGGATCGCGAATCCTAATGTCAATAATTCGGGACTTCTCGTTGCGAGACCCCGATAAGGTGTGCCACCTATCCACGTCACCAACTCCTCTGTGGTCCATGCTATCTTTCAACTGTCGGGATATCGCGTATCGCGATTTCGCGATTCTCGTTGCAATGTTTTGGAGTTTCAATCCACGAAACCCCGATACACGATATACGTGTAGATCCAACGATCCTTGTGGCCCTGATCAACGGTTCTGCCCCTCTTGAGCTTCTAACCTCTTAGAGAATATGATGTCTTATCTCCCTTGCACCTTCGCAAGATCTAACGGCCCACGGATTATCGCGAATCCTCCTTGGAGAATACCGACCGTCCGTTCTCCCTGGTGATATCTGCGAAATGACCGAGCACTCCTCTGCGGAACTCATCCACTTGCAACACAAACTTACGATGCCTACTTAAATCTTCAAGGCACAACCTCCCTGCGCTTCCCTTCAGTGGATTAGAAGGCCTTATCCTTCTTGAGCTTTTCCATGACCTTCAAATCCTTCAGGAAAAACTCTTGCACGCACTCCTTGCGGAAAACCTTCAAACATGTCTAAGTGCTTGAACCCTTTTGACTCTGCGCACACCTGCAGCAACAATCTTCCAATGCTTCACTCAGATTCGCAACCCTGAGACTTTTACCCGGCCTGCGCACTCCTTGCACGGCTCCTGTGCCTGTCTGCACTTTTTGGGATGAATGAGAACAAAAGCTATCTCTATCTGAACCCTCTGTCAACGCACTCCTTGCGGACACTTCAACTGCAGTCCTTGCAGGAATTCTCTGGCTCAAATAGAGAAACAATTGAAACTCATTCCTTCTTCCTTCAGATTCCAAACTCAAACATGAAATCATATACACAACACGTAAAGCAAATGTATAACGAGAAGAAAACATTCATGAGCATATCAACATCAATACATAGAGAACAACACAAACCATGAATTTGAATCCAAGCTTTCTATTAATTCAAATGTCTGTACATGGGTGTTCTTACACAGCTCTCTGCATGCTCTTTCTCTTTTCAACAATGCTGCTTCATAATAATATGTTACAATGCACAATGAGGGTGTCTATACCCCATTTCCCTCTTGCGCTCTCAAACAGTCTAATCTAGAATTAAATTTCTATCTACCTACATTAACTCCTATAAATGCCTCTACCTACTAAGGACGAGAGCTAAAGGCTCAAGGTCCGATTACAATATACAAAGTGCGCTTCATCTTAATGGATCATTTAAGGTCGTGCAACAACTTCAAGGTGTTTTCAAAATTTGTGTTGGCACTTGTCCAGCTGTCCTCCGCTTTCGCGCTGGCTCGCTTGATGTGGATGATGCTCCTGCATCATACTCCCTCGCTTGAAAACTTTCATGGGCTCCTGTCCATGAGCTCCTGCATGGTCTATCCATGCTTTTGTATCTCTGCCTCAATCTCCTAGCTGGCATCTTCAACTGGATGGTTCTTCCATTTGACCAGATACTCAAAGTATTGCTTTTGCCTTGTCCTTTTTCTCACTCTCATGTCCAGTATGCATTCCATCTGTGGCTTCTCTGCAATTGGCATCTGCTTTGTCCACTGGATCACTGGCTTCTCATATCCAGTCTCTGTTTCTCCAGCTCTATATGGGTACAAATCTGAGATATTGAATATCGGAGATATTCCGATCCCATCGGGTAATTCAATCTCATAAGCATTTGCCCCAATTTTCTTCAAGACCCTACATGGCTTGATTTTCTTCATCTTTAACTTATTGAATGCTCCTCTCGGGAACCTTTCTTTCCTCAAATGTGCCAGAACCAGATCACCAACTTCAAACTGAAGGTGTCTCTTATGCTGATCTGCTCTGCGTTTATATTCTTGGTTTGATTTCAGCAACCGCTCCTTCACCTGGCTGTGAAGTTCTTTCATCACTTTTGTGAATTCCTCTGCACTAGCACTCCTAGTAGCAATCTATTTTAAATCCCTCAGTTTAGAAATTCATCTCGGCTGCATCCCATAGACAACCTGAAATGGACTTTGCCCTGTACTCCTGTTGACTGAATCATTGTATGCAAATTCTGCCTGTGGTAATATGTGGTCCCACTGGCTTTGGTGCTCTGTCACCAAGCTTCTCAGCAAGTCTCCCAGACTTCTGTTCACCACTTCTGTCTGTCCATCCGTCTGAGGATGATAAGCCGAACTAAACAACAAGTTAGTTCCCAACTTCTTCCATAAGGTCCTCCAAAAATTCCCTATGAATTTGGTGTCTCGATCCAAAATAATGCTTCTTGGCAAACCATGAAGTCAAATGACCTCTTTGAAAAACAAGTTCACAATGTGTGTCGCATCACTAGTCTTCTAACATGGAATGAAGTGTGCCATCTTGGAAAATCTATCCACTACCACAAAGATTGAATCGACACCTCTTTGTGTTCTTGGCAACCCCAATACAAAATCCATGCTTATCGCATCCCACCGCCTTTCTGTTATGGGCAATGGTTGATAGAATCCTGCATTCTGTCTCTTCCCCTTCGAATGCTGGCAAATTCTACATCTGTCCACAAATCTCTTGACATATGCTCGCATTCCTGGCCAAAAATATGACTCGTTCAACTTCGCAAATGTCTTGTCATGACCAAAGAGCCCTGCCAATCCTCCACTGTGTTTCTCCTTCAGCAAGTTCTCCCTCATGGAGAATTTCGAAATACACAGCTGATTGCCCTTAAACAACAATCCTTCCTGGATCATGTATTCGGCCCATTGGCTTCTGTCTCTGAGAACTGGATTCTCAGCTGCTTCATACGCTTCTTTAAAATCCTGATCATCTGCATACATGTCCCTGAGATCATCAAAACCTAACGTCTTGACTCGGAACTCCTGCAACAGCAAACACTTCCTGCTCAAAGCATCAACAACTTTGTTAGCAGTACCAGAAATATGTTTAATCACAAACGTGAAATTTTGCATATATTCAACCCATTTTACATGTTTCTGATTCAACTTCTCCTGTTGAGTCACAAACTACAGTGCATGATTGTCACTGTACAAAACAAATTCTTTTGGAATCAAGTAATGCCTCCATTTCTTCAATGCCTGTATGATAGCATAGAACTCCTTATCATATGTGGAGTACTTAAATTTCGCCTCATTCAACTTCTTGCTAAAGTACGCTATCGGCCTGTCTTCTTGACTTAAGACTGCCCCAATTGCAAATCCACTTGCATCGCATTTCACCTGAAATGTCTTTTGGAAATCCGGCAACACCAAAACTGGTTGTTCTGTAATCTTCCTCTTCAACAGATTAAAACTTTTCTCAGCCTCTGCTGTCTAGTGAAAAGACTTATGCCACTTCTTCACTGTATCCATCATTGCTGCACTAATTCCACTGGAATTTTTGATGAATTTTCGGTAGAAACTAGCTAGTCCGTGAAAACTTCTCACCTCAAAGATACTCTTCGGTGATGGCCAATTCTTAATCACTTCCACCTTATCCGGATCCATCCTCAACTCATTTGCAGAAATAACAAACCCCAAGTAAATGAGCTCTGTCTTCATGAATGAGGACTTCTTCATGTTAATCAACAACTTCTCCTGCTGTAGTCTCTGCATCACTATATCCAAATGCTTTAAGTGTTCTGCCACTGATTTTCTGTAAATCAGTATGTCATCCAAATACACAATGGCAAATTTCCCGATGAACTCCCTCAGGACTTAGTTCATCAACCTCATGAAGGTACTGTGTGCATTTGTTAAGCCAAACGACATAACAAGCCATTCATACAACCCCTCGTTGGTTTTGAATGATGTTTTCCATTCATCGCCCTCTCTCATGCGAATCTGGTGATATCCGATTTTCAAATCAATCTTTGAAAAGTATTTTGCTCCACTCAAGCAATCCATCAGATCATCCATCCTCGACAATGGAAATCTGTACCTGATGGTTATCTTGTTAATCGCCCTCGAGTCAGTACACATCCTCCATCCTCTGTCTTTGTTCGGACTAAGTACTGTTGGAACAACACATGGACTCAAGCTTTCCCTGACCAAACCTTTGTCCAATAACTCCTAGACCTGCCTTTTAACTTCTTCATTTTCTTGCGGCGTCAATCTGCATGCGGCTTTGTTTGGAAAACTGGCTCCTGGTATGAGATCAATGTGATGACTCACACTCCTGATCGATGGCAATGAATGAGGCAATTTGTCCACTATAATGTCAGCGAACTCTCCCAGCAGTTCCTGAACCTCCTCTGGTAAATCGTCCACTCTTGTGCTAGTCAGAACAATCCTCGGTTTTTTGACCACAAAGAACCGTGGATCCTCCTTCTTCTTAACCTCTGTAAGAAGTTCCTTCCCACTCATGAGAAGTACTGTGTTTCTTACTTCCGGCTTCACCTCCTTATCCTTAATCGGAAGCAACATGTGTGTCCTCCCATTCTTCTCCAGGGTGTATGTGTTCATTCGCTCATCATGAATCACATTCCTGTCATATTGCCATGGTCTACCCAGCAATAGATGACAAACATCCATGGGAATAACATCACACAATATCTTAT